>JAPMOB010207625.1:0-20920 GCA_029875015.1 Lepomis gibbosus
GTGGGTGGATGGATGGATGGATGGATGGATGGATGGATGGATGGATGGATGGATGGATGGATGGATGGATGGATGGATGGCCGGTGGGTGGGTGGGTGGATAGAGGGATGGATGGATGGATGGATGAACAGATGATGGATGGATGGATGGATGGATGGATGGATGGATGGATGGATGGATGAACGGATGATGGGTGGATGGATGGATGGATGGATGGATCGATGGATCGATGGATCGATGGATGGACGAACGGATGATGGATGGATGGGTGGGTGGGTGGATGTTTAAACCAGCTGTAGTACATTCAGTACTACATGCTGATGTTTCAGAGTAGAACAAACTCACCGTGCAGCTCAAATCGGAGTCGGCACCCATCTTCAAGGGATAGTTATCCTGTTGCATCATGGGAATGAGAACAGGTGCCCCGCCGTCCACTTGGAAGTTCTCCATTGATCCACTCTGACCAAACCGTGTCACCCACTTCCCTGTTGACAACATGAGAATAACTTTGCAGTGATCAAACCAACCCACCAGCAGGATTCTGGAAGGATTCAGGGACATTTCACTCACCTTTAAAGTAGGCAGCACTCACAGTGTTCACTCCAGAGTTTCGTGGGAGGGCTTTGGAAAGGAAACGCTGTACCTTCCCGCCCGTCTCCTGAGCCACCCAGTCGTTGATTTCGGT
The DNA here is from genome assembly GCA_029875015.1 of Lepomis gibbosus. Classification (NCBI taxonomy): domain Eukaryota; kingdom Metazoa; phylum Chordata; class Actinopteri; order Centrarchiformes; family Centrarchidae; genus Lepomis; species Lepomis gibbosus. The sequence goes on from JAPMOB010207625.1 coordinate 686, forward strand.
AAGATCTTTGGCTCCTCCCAGCAGTGGTTTGGGCCGAACTCCGTACTGCTGCTCCACCAGCGGAAAGAAGTCCTGCTTCAGACGAAGTCCTGAGAACAGACGGTTCAGTCAGTCAGCCTAAAGGTCGGAACACAAGTGAACATTATAATCAAGGATACAAACCTTTCTGTTGCCAAATCAGTGTCTTAAGGCCTCAGTGTGTTTCTCAGCTCGCCCAGCAGCACCTGAAACTTCCTTCGCCAACGCCTTTCCGGCGTTGGAATCAGGAGGGTCGCAACTGACAATTTTTGTGCTTTTCCAACACAGAACATCTGACAACAATGCCCAATGCCAACAGGGAGCTCTGCAGGAGAAAGCCGGAGGCGGTGCCGGAGCTTTGGATATTCAAGCTACTGTGTTGTGTGTCTGCACTCATAATTATACAGAGCGGACAAAGCAAAGATTGCTTTGAGAAAAGTGAGGAACCTGAATTACGGGGTAAGTTCTGAAAATATGTGTCTGTTACTTGATACCTGCTATCCATGTACTTTACTATAAAAGATGTTTGCATATCATTCCCCTGATCCATCTGAACTCCATTTGGAAAAAAAAGCATTTTAAAAGTTGTTTCCTTGTCATCTTGCTGGCCGGCCAGACAGAGCATGACTTAATATTTTTAACAAATCAGCATCATGATATTTCGACATCACTGCAAAATGTCTGTTTTGGGTTCATACAGCTGTGGTAATGGAGGGTTGTGTTTATTCATGTTATCGTGTTGTCGGGCTGAATTCTCAGACGAGTAGTCCAGCGGTTAAACTCACATGATATACACAGCACAAATTTAAAATTCATTGTGTTTGAAACCAGGACGTCTTGGCCTGTACAACATTTTCTCATTTTGCCAGAGCAGACACATTGCGGCTAATATCTTCAATGCTCCTGTTGACTGCGATTCATACAGTTTGTTGCACTTCTTAAAGTATTTTTTTGCACAGAATTGAGCTTGCTCCTGTAGGGAAGCCATGTTTAATTGTTGTCTTAGTTCAAAAGAGATAATTACACATGTTCACATCTGGCTGCTCAACCCCCCCTACATGAACTCACGTCTTGCCAGGTAGATGCGTGCGGCAGTGCTCAGGCCTTTCCCGGGCGCCCTGACCGAGGCCAGCAGGGCTTTCAGGGTGTCGTGGAGCTGCGGGTCCTGCAGGGTGTGGTACCTCAGAGCCCTGAACAGCTGACTTTGAGCACGCTCAGACCCTCCTGGGGGACAGGAGGGATCATGTTAAGTGAGTTAAATCTTCTTCCTGACTCAGGCATACTGATGCACAGGGTCTAAACTGTAAATATCAGAGGCCTTTGTTTACAAGTCACAAGTCAAGACAAGTCACAAGACCTAAACGTTGAGTTTTGAGTCTAATACAAGTCATAATGCACTCCTCACCAAATGTAATGCCATTTTAGCAACTGAGTAACAATATATTACAATAACAATATAACATTTGTATGTATTGTTAAACACTAGGGGTGGGGGGAAAAATCGATACACCATAGTATCGCGATATTTTCCATGGCAATATGGTATCGATACACGGAGGTCAAGTATCAATCTTTTATTACATGAATTGTACATGAGAATTTTACTTTTTGGTACTAAAAATTAAAAAAATCAGTTGCTTTTTCAGTCCACAAGAAAAAGAGTTTTCCTTTGGGGAAACAATTTAAAGTTGGAAAAAAGGTAATAAATTGCAAAATGTTTAAATCTGCAATAATATTGTATCGTGGGTCCTCTGGTGATTCCCGCCCCCATTATACACGTGTGACTGAATCTAATGGGTTTAAGGGAAGGAGTAAAGTACTTTAAAGTCAAAAGGGTCAAGTCAAAGTGAATTATTAAGTCAGTGATGTTAAAGTCCAATCCAAGTCTTTTTTTGTTTTTGCTGAGTATGAAGAATTTGTGACTGACTTTGGGATATTAAATGTTACTATTAAAGCTGCAATTATTTCTATTTTTGGCCACTTAAAGGTCGAAACAAGTGAAGAAACACAAACCTGTGTTACAGCTACACATCCAGAAGACACAGAGCAACTCATCCCATTGATTTTTGTTACATTAGGCAAATTAAGATCAGACAAACAATTAGCTTGTGCAGCAGTAAACTTTGTATGTTTATAATCTCTGCACTGTTTGCCTGTACTTTCTCAGCTTAGACTGGGCAGATGAAAATAAGTCACATATGGACAAAGAAAATAAAATTTACTCTCTGCCGACCACCTGACGACGTTGGTTTTAGGGAGCAGCACATAAAAACTGAAATTACTTTCAGCCAGTTTGGCCAGCAGGCCCGGACACACCATGGCGGTCAAAACCAAAGCACCAGTTTGGATTGAGTTTGTAGTGTGTTTGTGTGTTCACCTATGGAGAGCTGCGTGAGCGCCGCAGACACAGTGATGGGGGCCAGGAAGACGTTGGCTGCAGCTTCGCGGCTCGCCAGAGCGCGGAACAGGTTGTAGCCGAAGTCCGAGGTGGCGGCACCCATCTTGGTCGTCGGTGTGGTGAAGAGCTCCACATGTTCCTCCTCCCCACCCGTCTCCTCGCCTCCCGTCTCCGACTGGAAGGGATCAATTAAGATAACAGTCACGAGATGGAAAACAGAAAATGCCAATAAGAGATGGACTAACATCGTGTTGTTTGGGGTCACCACGTGAGGATTGAACAACAGACTTATCAAAAGGCCATGTGTGGATACCTGAGCCTGACAGAAGCTCAGGACGGCTCCAAACACCAGCAGGAAAGTTGTTCGCTTCATCCTGGAAGACAAACACAAGGACAGGATGAAACTCCAAGAGTCTGTTTTTGTGGAGAAGAAATAGGTGTCGTATCAGTGATACCCAGCTCCTCACTGAACATTGGAATAACCTGAGTTCCTGTTCCAAAAACAAAACGTGCCTCTGTAACAGAATCATGTTTCCATGTCATTGTCATGCAAATTGTAAGCGTGCATTTGAAATGTCGCAAAAAAGAAAAGAGGTGCATTTCCATCAGCTGGTGTGGAGCGAATAAACCGGGCTACGGTCAGTATAGCTGACGTTACACATGGCTGTAATAAACTAGACGTATGGGTTCCAAACCAGAAACAAAACCAGTTGCATGAACCTGAGGGCCATGTTTGCATCATGTACGACAGCTTTTTAAAGCGTCCTCTCTGGAAACGACGAACCAGAACATGAAGCTGCAGCCGGACACATAAACAAGGAGCTGAAAGTCACTGTAAAGCTTGTAAAGCTGATAGCGCTGCCAAAGCCGGCATCACTACCAGAGACATCTTTCACCTCAGGAAGTAAGAAAGGTTCTGATCTGATTCACGTTGGAGAATCTGACCAGATGTTTGGGTTGATTGAAAGTGTTTTTGTTAGACACATTTCAGTCAGGCTGATGGGGGTTCAATACCCAGCGCTAGAGATAATAAATGATTTAATATATAATAATAACACACCTGCTGCAACAACCATGAAGTCCTTATTTCTCTTTAGAAGGCAAAGACATACTAAACCAAATCTGACATGTGGGACAGAGACACAAGGAACAAGTGCAGGAAAAACTTTGGAGGAACAAAAGGAGAAAAAAGCCGATAAAGACAGAGGAAGAACAGAGAGATTATCCAAAAGTCTGTTTGTGGAACTTCTTCAGACAGTGATGACAGTCAGAGCCACATCATTTCACAGCAGTGTTTTGTATAATTGCAGGGAAACGCCCCAAAATTATACAACCAGCAGAAACCTCTATACAAACTGATGACGCCGTCAGGACCACGACAGAGATCATGTCTGCGCACAAGCATCCAGAACCTCATAAAATGAATCCCCAAATCAACATTCCTCTTAAAAACAGCTTCCCTTGTAATCATGTGAGAAAATTATAATCCCAGTTCTTCAGTGTTTAAGGTTTACATTTTCACGCTGCTCCGGGGTTTAAACAAACACTGTGTCTGAAAGACTCAAACACACACAATGTCTCTTTTGTTCTTCTACACACATCTGGACCTGGTTGTCGTGGTTTCACATAAACAAAAAGGTCTGTCATCTGAACCGCAGGCCAGCCACACACACACACACACACCATGCATGATGGGAAATCCAGATGCTGTTGTCCAAAAAGCTCAGAGGCTGCAGTTTCTCCCTCCTGACTTTCACTGAGATGCTGATTTCTTCTTTCCACCACCTCCAAAAAACTGTTTCTCAGACGATCTCAAGACATTTTAAAAGACAGTTAATGAAGAACACTGATTTGGACGATAGAGATTATTGTGGACTTTTATAATCCAGGATCGATATGTAGTAAAATTGTCCGTTTTCTGTAAACTAGATTTGAGATCAACTGAGGACGTAAAATAAGACAGAAATGTGTGTTATTGGTTAAGCAGCAACAGTCATTTTAAATTACTTTTATTTTAAAGTCAGTTATTTATTTGAACAATAACAATTGTTTTCATTTTATTCATGGTCTCGATCATTGTTTCTGGTATTGCCCTATGAATGTGCGTTGAAATGTCCCTCTGACATTAAACTGTCTTGCCTGTCTTGTCCTGTGAATGGACAGGGCTGCAAACAGATCGCCCTACTTGAGATCAACAAAGTTTGAATCTGAATCAAATCCACAAATTATATAAAAATAACATAGACGTGGAAAAACAATCATGAAACGTTGACTCCTCATCTGCCTCACTTAATCTTTGATGTGTGAACAGGCCTGGTGGAGACCTGCAGAGTCCTGCAGCAGGAAGGAGACAAACAGCTGACACAGCAGAGCCTCCTGCAGGGACTCCTCTCTGATCCTCAGAGGAATGTTTTCTCACTGGCTGCTCTTCAGCGCTTTGATAAAACACCAGACATCGAGGTCACAGCAACGAAATTATTCCAAAGAATTGCGGAAAACTTCTTGGCACCAAAGTCTTTACAGCCCCAAGTAACCTCAGACCGAAAACCAGCACTCCATCTGCACTCTGTTCTTTAAATGATTCTTCTTCGTTAAGAACAGTGTAAATAAGAAACGTTACATCTTTAAATATATTTCAGACACAAGCGAATCTAATGATTAAAGTTTGTTTAACTTGCGTAAATCCGAGTTGGGACAGAGGACTGACCTGCTGTGAAATCAGAACTATTATATAAACTGTTCGGTGGAAAAGTTCCAGCACAGCGAGGCAGAGCAGAGATGGAAAACCTGAACTGAACTGGAAAAAGTTCCTTTGTTCACTGTCTGGAAAACCCATCAGCAGACCAGAAAACACGTTTCTGCGAGTTCAAATCATTTAAAAACAGATTTGTCATCTTTAATCGATCTCAGAGGAAGGTTCACCAAACACTGTTTCACAGAAGTTCTCTTTCGGTAAAAGTTCATCATGCAGCACTAAATTAGCAGCAAATAAATGTCCATTTTTTGGAGAAAAGGGAGCTAACTGCTTCATTGACATAAAAAAGAAAAAGTCAAATGTGCGTAAAAGCGCAAAATGACCAACAAGGCGCGTAACAGCGCACTCACCTCTCCTCTGCTCCCGGACGGTTCACTTCGCTCAGTCTCTCTCGCAGCAGTTGAGAAAAGTCTGCGTCCAGCTGACGCCTCACGGCTCTGCGCGCCCCCGCAGCTGCCAACAGAGCGCCGGGGACGCGCAGGACAGAGCGAAGCTGCTGGATTAAGGTGAAGGAAACTTTACAGCCAAAGACAGAAGAAAAGAAACAAAGGGGGCAGAGGAAGACTTATAATGGTTTGAGATAAGTGTTCCAGTACAGAACCTGTAGGCCACCTGTTCTGGACCCAGCAGTGTGCCCATGCTCCTCCTTTAAACAATGTGAACCCCCCTGGGTATTCAAGTTAAATGACCCCTCAAACTTCCTGAAGGATTCCTTTAGAGTCCTGGAAACCACCTCCAGAACTCCTAAAACCCCTCAAAATCCTGAGGGATTTTATGGGGTATCAGGGGTTCTGGAATTCTTCACTAGGATCAACTCAAATATCACTGGAATCACAACAGAGGTCCCTGCAGATCTCTGGAAGACTGCTGAAACCATTGCTGGACCTCTGAAACCTCCTAAAGACAGCGGGGACTATCCTAAGTACCCATAGAATACATCTAACCTGGAAACCCATTACAAACCAAAAAAAGATTATACTGAAACTATAAGGTCTCTAGAAAGACCTAAGAACCTCAAAAGGGACCCCTGGATCCACTGTAAGGATCACCTAGACCCCCACACTGGTGTTCATTTATTGGCTCGTCTTTCTAGGCTCGCACTGTTATCTCTATTTTTTTATTAGTTTATGTCAGTCTGCAAAAGAGCTGCGATTTCCAGGTTTCCAGGACCAGATTTACCTGAGAAGCCTCCAGGTGAATCTGGTCTGCATGTTGCTTTGTTTGTCCGTGTGTCTGCTTGTTCCTGTTTTATTTTGGTAACTGTCAGTGTGCGTCTCGTGCTTGTTTCCTGTCTGCTTGATCACCCCAATGTGTCCCAGCTGTGGGTTGATCTCCCCGTCTGCTTGGGTTTGTCTGCCAGCAAGTTTTGTCCAGGTGTTTCCTTCATGTTTGCTGGTCCGTTGTCATTTCTCTGTCCTGCATGCTGTTTATTGTAGACTCGTGTTTTTTCTGTCTCAGATCCCTGTCTGTATGATCACTGTGCAAGACTGTGCACAACTGTGCACTTTGGAAATTGCTTCTCTCCTGCATGTTCAACAGAGGATTACTTCATTTGCTCATAGATTGTGGATTTTGTTGCCGTTTTGGAATTACCTGATTTTGATGGAGAGGATTATGTGGGATTTGTTTGGACACTACCAGTAACCAGTAAGTGGCCCCCAAAGTTTTGTTAAGAAATTCTTCTCGTGACGCCTTCCTTCGCTTGAGTGTCTGCTGTTGGGTCCAAACCCGTTTTCCTGCCAGAGCACAGCACCTATTCTGACAGAATCCCTTCCTCCAAACAAATCGAAAGATAAAAAAAACTCCTTTCCCCACTGTAACGAAATTACAATTTTTGTGGCAACCTTTTATTTTCTGACTGAATATCAAATTAAAATCAACTCATTGTAGATAACAAAAGATCTGCAAAGAAAAGACAGACTTTTTACATCATAATACACAAACTGATGGACAGAATATTCTTTCTTCTATGAAACAGTTTCATCTCAAGGAAAGCTCTCATCAGCTGGAAATCTGTCTTGAAATGCACAGCCAGGCCTACTAAGTGTTTTCTACACTTTGCACGCTTGTTGTTTGTGTCCCTGACAATTTTGGTAAAACTTAGTCAGTCTGGTAAACTTGTGAAGTGAGATTACAAACGCATTAATCGGCTGTTGACTCTTCTGACTGCTTAGAAAACTCATCACTATGATTGCAGTGCAAAAGCATATTTTTCCATGCTGAATTCCAAAGACCAACGTGTTCGTCCTCTGCTGCACATCTGATTCGGGAAATATACCTTTTTGCTTTTTTGCAGAAAATTAGATGCCAAGATCGATACCACTGTCATGTTTGTCTCCAGGTAGTTCCTGCGCCCCGACAAAAAAATAGACCCGTGCATAAAAACACACTTTGGTTTTTATACGTTAAACAAACCAGATATATAGTGTTAATTTTTTAGAAGTGCTGGAAGGCAGAGCCAGGCTAGCTGTTTTCCAGTTTCCAGTCTTTATGCTAAGCTAAGCTAACCAGTTTCTGGCTGCAGCTTCATATTTACCGGACACACATGAGAGTGGTATCAATGTTCTGATCTAACTCTGAGCAAGAAAGCCATGAAGCACGTTTACAAAAGAGTTGAAACTCCAGCCAGGTACAGAGTTGTCTTGGTTGGAGCAGGTGTCATCTCGCTGTTACTTCTTCTTCCTGTCGCTCCCCTCCAGTTCATTCACATGCTGCAGCTGCCCCCTCCCACCAGCGGGGGCGCTACATGACCGCATGCCGCTGCCCTCTGCTGGCTCTGTCTCACTGCATGACCTGTTGCTGTGTTTTATATTAATGTCTCTTTTCCTGACATCCTCCGTCACAGGTTGGTCACCCATGGTGCTGTTGCTGTGCGGATCATCATTGAGCATGGCATCGCCAGGGGCGGGGTTCGTGACAATGCCCATGAAGAGGGGGGCCAGGGAGGCATCGTCGACAAGGGCGAAGAAGAAGGGGGAGTTGACAGAGAAGAGAGAGACCGAGCGCATGGAGGTAATGGCAGTGGTGGCGGACGCCTCCGCGCCTTCCTCGTTAAGTTCAACGGTGCTGGCGTGGTGGACCCCCGTCACCCTCAGAGGGTGGTCGGAAATGCCAGAAAGGTCAGGACCTGAAAACAGAGAGCCGAGGCCTGATAGAGAGAATCAGAGAGAGAGAGAACGAGGGCAGAGTTAAAGACCAGATATTGTGCATTTCCCAGTGCCTTGTTGCATTTAAGTTTTATCACGTTCACGACTCTGACTGGCACATTAACACTTCTTATGACTGTATCATCTGTCCAGGGTCGTCAAATATGTGGCGCTACACAGATTGACCAGTGTGTGTTGCTCTTTAGCTGTCTGGAAGTGAAATCACCACCCCAGTATCTATGCTGTTTCTTCCGGACTTCCCTTCTGTCTCGGTGAAGCTAATTTTCTCACCCATGCTGGTCAGTGCTTCCTGGAGCTCCTGGCGGTATTGCAGCTTCACCTTGGGTAAGTTGACCTGCATTGTTTTCTCCTGAGGTAGACGTCTGTAAAGGTCGGAGATGTTCATTTTGGGAAGCAACGATGACACGTTTCCACTTCCCATCAGGGGCATGACGATTAAGAAACTGGTGTTTCCCTTAAAGGGAAAACTGGCAACCTGGACCAGAGAGAGGGATTTATTACAATGCTCAACATGCAGAATACAGGGACACATGGAGGTTAAAAGGTTCCCTTGAGGCATAATTTAGACACACAAGTAATTTAAAACACGGTCACAGAAGACTCTTGTTTATGATTGGTCTGTACGGTCAAAGTTGTATGACAGGACATAGTTCTGGTCAACAGTTTCATCACTGGCAGCAAGATGCTAAATACGGTAGGCCAAACATCCATCTCCCCAGCCACGTCCTCCAGCTCTTCCTGGGGAATCCCAAGATGGGATCCAAAGTGAGGCTGAGGGACTCTCTGAGTATGAGATGAAACCTGGTCAACTCTTCCTTTAGAGTTGATCAGAAAGCCACGAGAGCAAGGTGTCTAGAAGGAATCTGAATCAGATCCCACCTCCTCAAATACTCCTTTCAATACGTGGGAGCAAAAGTTCAGCTCTGAATTCCTTCTCTGTCTTTTGCTCCTTACCCTGTGAGACCAGCTACGCTACAAACAAATTTTGGCTGATTGCATCATTCTTTTAGTGAATATTCAAAGCCTACTACCCCAGCTGACGGCAGGAACATTTGAAAGACAACTGAGAACGCTGCCACATCAGTTGTTTTCATACATCAGGACACTTTGTTGGTTTTCATTTTTAAATATAACAAACAACATCTAAAACAGTCTTCAGCCCAATTACTGCAATAGCAGCACTGCAAAGTGGTGTCCTGTTAGGGCACCAGGGGAAATGGTTGAAAGTCCAGACTGTCCTGAACTCCATTGCTGATATACCCATGAAGGTATTGGTGTTACCTGTGCTTCCAGTACTGGATCGTCCAGCAGGCGGAGAGGGTACTGCGCAGACTTCATCATGTCCACCGACACGGAGTTCTGGTTGTCCAGGTAGAAAACTCCTTTGGAAGTCACTAATGGGTCAAATCGTGTCTGCCATTCACCTGACAAAGACAGAGAAGGAATCTTTAGTAACTTAAGCAAAAATCTGTTTTTTGACGACCTGAATTCATTAACCACCTGGTCCTGAACCACATCCTTATGAGCACTGGACTCTGCTAAAGGTGAGCCGTATCACCTGTTTGAAATGTTCAGGGATTGGTTATTAAGAAGCTGCCCTGGTCTGAAAGTGTCTAGTCTTGTGATATTGGGGTGGCACATGTCATGTTTGCAGATCATGGTCTCCTTTTGGCCTTGACGACTGAGCTGTCCAGCAGCTCCCCTGGAGTGCAGGACTTCAGCAGACCAAAAGCAAGACTCACTGCGACCGTTGCAGTAATAGAGGCTTTGGAGACTGGTTTGGTTTTGGAGAGCGCTGTGCTATAAAATAAGACCTACAACCATTCTGTTTTTCTTCCAACTCTTAGATATGGTCATGAGTTTTTGCTATTGACAGAAGGCATGAAAACATGGTTCAAAGCAATTGACGTTAGGTTACTCTGTAGGTTAGCTGGTTTCGCTGTTATTGAGCAACTACTCTAGAACTAGTGTGGTAAATGGGTTCAGACAACAGGTGAGGATACTTCTGTGGTTCCTTCCTTTGGATACAATATTTCATTTCCCAACTAGCCGGGTAGCACATAGGGATCGCCTATGAAGAGACATCTGGCTCCACTCTGATCTGATTAGGTTGTGGCAGGAAAGGAGCACTAATGTCAGCAGGCAAGTTAAGTACTCCAACGTTATTGTACTCTTAGAAGTAGAGATAAAGCTAGCTAATTGACTAAGACTAAGAAGCTCCATTCAAATCCATCCCCCGTTTGAATTCTGGGCACTCACATTACTGCAGAGATGTCTGATTTGTTCATGACCATACTGAGTGGTCTTTGGTGGAATGATTCACCTTTGAAGTACACAGCGTTCATGAGCATAAGCACCACGTCATGTGGTATACTTTCCAGGAAGTTGGGGATGTGACCATTGGTGGCGTCCTCCACCCATTGGTTGACCTCCTCCACAGAGACCAGAGGGACGGGCTGTGATTGGTACCTGAAGACAAAACAAATCTTTTTACTTCTGCAGCAAACGTATCCATTTTAGATAACAAAACTGAAAGAATCTATCAGTAGGTATCACTCGCTGCAACTGTGAACTCCCATCACCTTAAAAATATGTTCTCCAGTGTCTTACAGCGTGATAGGTTCTGGGCAAATTGCAGTTGTAGTATGCATACCACTCTTCCTGTCTTTTCAGACCATGCCATTCTCCACATAACCAGCCTTCAATTTTCTCTGCCAGTTGACCAGTTGTCTGCCCTTAAACATTAGCCTACATTCTTGTGCTTTTTGCTGATATCTAGTTGCCAACCTTTGCTTCCCACCTGACTCAGTAAAGATGATTTTTGTAGACTGCAACTGACGTAAGGAGCTCCCTGTTGGCATCTGTTTTAATCTATTTTTCAAACTCTGTCAACTGTTTTCAGGCAGGATATCAAACCTCACCTTTGATTGCCATATTTAGCGTCCTAGGAGAGGATAGTCCCTATAGAGGCACAAGATACACGATTCATAATGTTATTAGCAACCAGCCTCCCAGCTATATTTCATTGTTAGGAGTTGTCATATTGAGAAACTCTATATGACTCTTATACTTTGTGGTTCTGCTGATTAATGTGAGAAAACGTGGCATCCCTTCCTGGACTACACTGTATCTAAGCTTTATATCCATGCTTATGTAACTTGCAGATTTATTGTCATCATGGTTGGACACGTTGAATCTCCGTCAATGATGCATTTATTATTTGGTGTGTGTGACCTGATTGTAGTTGATACCTGGCCAGAGAGTCCTCAACAAAAGACAGCTTCACTTCAAATCCTGAGTGATGAAAGACGAGAGAGAACATGGAAAAGGTGGATGAGATGAGTCTTACAAGGTTGTAAAAAAAACCCATCATGAGTTCAACACTCTAATCCCCACACACCTGGCCTCAGGTACATGCGGGTTGCCACTTTCAGCGATGTGTTTCTGAAGTGAGGTAGCAGGCTTCCCAGTATATGATGGTAACATGGCAGCCTGGGGGCGTGAAGGCTCTTCAGCAGCAGCTTCTCTGTCTCGTGGCGAGCACCTGAAAACAATTTACAGTCTGAACAAATAGTTTCTAAAGAATTTACACGGTCTGTTGGTAGATCACATATGGAACAAACTGAACTGTCAACATGTGGCTTTACATGTGCAAAAATGTTTTGAGGCAAAGGGAGATACCCGAAGAACTGTCATGTTAAAAAACACCTCCAACCCCAAACCTCTACCATGCACGTCATGTGCTCCTCTTTCTCTATCACCTTACAACTCAATTGAATTTATTGCACTATTTGTTAACTCTTATTGCTTCCCCTAGGTATCTATTCCATTGACGCAGAATGCCTTAGCAGCTCTTAGCAGTTTTGCTGCTCTTGTTACTCGTAGATCTGTTACTTTATGGATGCTTGTATATTGTTTCTCAAAGGTAAGCCACTTTGGATAAAAGCAACTGCCATGTAAGTACATGTGAATATAAATAAGAAGCTATTTTGACAACGTGATATCATGGAATGGTGTATAAATACCACGCCACTTTTAAGGACATTTCGGCGAGCCATGTCAACGCATTTTAATCTTTTCAAGTGTCATTTCACGCCACTGTAGGTTTAACCGGTCGACATGCATGTATAATTCATGATGTTTAAGGTTAGCAGTAAAGTAGGGTGGGTCCATGCTAGCATCGTTAGCTAACTAGCTAGCTGCTTCTGCTTCTAGCTAACGTTAGCAACAATGAATAATGGTAACTTCCATCCATCCATTGTCAGCCGCTTGTCCTACGTACAGGGTCGCGGGTAGAATGGTAACTTACGTAACGTGAAGTAAATAAAAAACAAAAACTATGTGTAACTGTTGTGTAATTATTGTTTTACTCGGGCACAGAACGCCAGTCTCCTGGGTCAGGGACCAACTTACTATCCACCTGACCACCCCTCCAGCACCTTCGTGTTGGACTTTCATGGCTATTTATATCCCACACACACTGATTTGACCTGTCACAGTACATCGCTGCACACAGCTGGCTGAATATTGAACTCTTGATTCACGTGAAAAAACAAAATTAAACTCTGACTGACCTAAGGTCAGCTGAGCAAGGGCAAAGGCCAGGCTGAGAGGTGACAGGACGACGTTCGGCTGCTGCGGACCGATAGGAAGCTCTTCCAGGAGCTGTAAACCCAGTCGCTCTATGGCACCCCCTATTGCCCTGTGTTCCTCAGGACTGAACACCCGCCTCTCTCCACAGCTGTGGACCCCTTTCATCTCCTCTTCATCTACAGGATCGGAGACATCAGGGGCTCCTGGCGTGGGCTCCTCCTTAAGACAGGAGGACAGACAGGGTTCACTTTCTGAAGAGAGCAGCTGCATACAGGACAAACTGCAAATTCCATTCAGTACTTAAAAATGTAGTTAGCTGGTTGGGTTCTTACAGTCAGTCCCAGACAGCAGAGACAGAGCAAGAGAAGAAGAAGACACAGCTTCATTTCCAAACAACCAGCCTGTAAAACACAGAGAGACATCATCAGCCATAAGAAGGAAAGCTTTATAGCAGTGAGTCTGTGGGCAAAATCAGCCAAAAGACTACATTAACATGGATTATTAACAAAACACAGGATGTTATCTAATGATGAGATCTATAAAATTAATCTCTTTTGTCTACTACATGCCGTGTTATGGAAGTTGTCTATGCGAACCAGGAACCAAAGAGAATATCATTAAGACAAAGTGAATACCTGCAGCAACAGACAATAATTATCCTCTGTGACGGTATGCAATGAATATGTTCAGAGTGGAAGCAAGAAAAAACAGAGTTTAATCGGGTTAGTATTAGTAGTAGTATTTACATCCTTCTAAGTCTGAGCACTCCCTGGAAGATTACATGGCTCAGTTCTTTCCCAGTGACTGATGACCACCTGGCAGTTAAGTCCTCCAACAAAGGCCAAATTTCTGCTTAAGCAACACTACCATACGTGCGCTTCAGAACGTCCTAGCATGTTAGCATGTTAACATGCTAACATGCTAGACGCTGCAATTTTCTCAAAGTCCCAATGAAGCTGAAGCGGAAATGTATTTAACGGTATCTCGTCAGGAGCTAGAGTGGTGTAGCAGTTTATCCTGTCGGTGCTGCTAGAGGAAAAGTCAGGGATCACTTTTATTTCTAGGATTTCATCCTGCAGGGACCGAGAGTGTTTACGCCAAATTTCATATCAGTTAATCCAATCGTCCTGAAGATATTTTAGTCTGGACCCAAAATGTTTGATCAACAGACCAATATTGACATCCGTAAAGCTACGCTGCTATGGGCCAAAGCTGCCGTTGTAAGGGTATCTATGAGTTTGTCTGTCTGGTTGGGTTAGAGTCAGTTGAGGTTTCAGATATGGCGGCTGTGTTTACCAGAGGACTAAAGGTTACTGTTTCAGACCCTTTTTTGGCTGAGCTGCAATACACTGAATACACAGAACACAAAATACAAAGAAGTACATGGACTGATAGGAATCATCACTCTATCTAAGATATAAGGCTCTGATTCATGCCCATACACACAATCTGCATCTCTGCATCTACGGAGCTGCATCTTCTCTGTCTGCGTGCAATGCAAAGCATTCTTTAGTGCTCACTGTGTCTTTGTAAACTACAGATTATTTTAGCAGCACTGAAATGGATTGGCAGAAGCGCAGTTAAAGAAAGCTTGGATGGAATCAGAGACGGTCCGAACTCACCTGGCCTGTGTATGATGTGAGGCAGATGATGAGAAACAAAAGGGGTTAAAAGATTTGATGAATTAAATAAGAGTAAAAACAGATACGGCCAACCTTCTCGAGGCTGGACTGCTTAGTGGCTGGACTCAAGAACTGCCGCCCCCCTGTTGGCTGGTTAATAATCAACCCTGTGGTCACTTCACAATGTAAAAATAAAGAGACAGACTGCTGTAAAACCCTTTGTAGAGTTAACAGAGTCCTGTTCTAATAACTTAGTATCTCACAGTGATAGTAACCCTTTGGATGTAATCGTTATGAGATAGAAAGTCACAATTAAATTTCATAATGAGGCATCAATCTATAGTTATAACTGTGATACAAAATAGCAATGAGTGTGTGTATTAATGAAGTGCCTCATACGCCTGATCAAGGTCATAATTATGAGATAACTTAAAATGATGCATAGAACCTAAAATATTCATGCTCATTCCCTTATTTTTCGTCAATGTTTTCCCAGCAGACATGGGCTCTCACACTCACGCAGTCTAAACTAAACTGCATTAATTGAACCAACAACAACGCTGTGCTAAACTTAACGAAGCAAAACCGAACCTAAACTAAACAGAAACAAACTATAATAAACCAAAGTAGCTTCAGTTTCACAGTGGACTCAGAGTGAGAGTCATCGTTTCCAGTTGCTCTGTGCGCTGAATCGTCCTTCAGCTTTGGGCCTTCATGGCACACATACATTCAGAGTGGGCGGCCATTAGTCTCGTTCCAGCTTAACGCCCCCACAATGCAGCTCTGTAAGCAGCAGGGTCCTTCATTCGCCTATGTTCACCTGGGGCCTCCTGGTTTTACCACAGAACCTGAATCTGGCAAAGGCAAATAGGTTTGTTTCCAAATATCTCAGTCTCCATATTAACAGGTAACTAAAATTCAAATGAACACAATGACACACATTCAGACATTTGGTATATCTGTATTTTCCATCCTTCAAGCCAAATTTCCACTGCAGGACAGTAGCTTTAAAGTTTTAGACTGCTGGACTAAACACTGCTCAACCTCCTCAGGTCCAACATCTGGTGGAAAGTTTGAAACGAGACGAGTGGAGTGAGAGCAGCGCATCAATGATCACGTATGACTGGAACGTTCACCTTTGGCATTGTGGTGTACAGTGTTTCAGCGCTATGGGTTAGCTCATGTTAAAGTTGGAGTTAATAAGGTGGATAATCCATCCACCTCACAGGTGTGGCATATCAAGATGCTGATCAGACAGCAGGTGTGCCTTTGGCTGGCCACAATAAAAGGGCACTCCAAAATGTACAGTTTCACTGTATTGGGGGGGTCCGGAAACCAGTCTGTATCTGGTGTCACTGTCTCCCATCTGCCCTGTACAGTGAAAACCGGGATTCATCCGTGAAGAGAACTCCTCTCCAAAATGCCAGACGCCATCAAATGTGAGCATTTGCCCCCTCAAGTCGGTTACGAAGACGACTGAACTGCAGTCAGGTCGAGACCCCGATGAGGACGACGAGCATGCAGATGAGCTTCCTTGAGACTGTTCCTGGCAATTTGTGCAGAAATTCTTTGATTATGTAAACCGATTATTGCAGCAGCTGTTCGGGTGGCTGGAAGTGAAGATCCTGGATGAGTGAGGCCGGTTCGATGTACTGCCAAATTCTCAGCATGCCAATTGCACAAAACTTGCGACATCTGTGGCATTGTGCTGTGTGATGGAACTGCACATTTGGCCAGCCTTTTATTGTAGCCAGCCTAAGGCAACATAAACTTTACTGTATAAGTATGTATAAAGCTGTACAGTATCTCAGTATTTATGATGATGTAGACATACTCTATCTAAGAGTATTGATCAGAGTAGGAGCATCAGAGTTCTGTGCTGCTGTGAAAATAACATTTTGTCTTCTGGGAGTTTAGAGGCCGAATAAGGTTGTCAACAGCCGACAAACCTGGAGAAAGACCTGGTTTGCAGAAGAGCCGATGGCACAGAAGTTGGTATCATCAGCATAAAAACAGACGATGCTCAGTTGGAAATCAACATTTCTGCACAGCAGCTGGGCTGACACCGATCGTTGCCCGTCAGTTATTGGAGGACTTGATTGGAGCCGTCATTTTGAGTAATGTGTGTCTGTTCCACTCGAAGTGGACCGCTTATTGCAGTAGTCAGAGGAACAGCACCGAGACACATGTGTCAAAGTTAATACCCAGGAAGTGCAAGCATTCCCAGAACACATCAACTCATCTTCAACCAAGTCCAGTTGCCTTTGATTTTAACCTTCTATGACTTGCGTAACTGAGAACCTTCACAGACATCTTAACTTGGTATCCACCGATCAACCACCATGACAGAGGCCTTGTTTAGTCCCAAGTGTAACAAATGTGTCAGCCGGGTTTTGTCATTTAATCCAAACACTGTAGACTGCTTACAAATGTTCACCAGCATTCAGCGTGAAATGGTGGTGAAATAAGACCAGTCAGACGTGTGAACAGTGCAGATCATCCTGTAAGAAGAGATGACACCGGCTGCAGCTGAGTGCTGGCTGAAGCTGTGGCACTGGTTATTGATCCGACTACACGGCTGCAGTTGTGGCTGTATCCATGATGCTGTGGATATGTGTTGGTCACTGCGGTCAGAACCAGCCGCTGTACGGATGTAATCCATCCGAACAGCTCAGCCTTTCTCTGTGGATCAGACGGAGAAAAGAAATCCCACTGTGACTTTTCAATGGACTAATTTATTTTACATGCTGCATGTCACCAACTATTAAACTACTTCTATTTACATCTTATTGAGAAAAATTTGATTGTTGTTAGACTCATTTTTCTGCATGACTAATATGAGCACATAACAATAATATAGCTCTCTGACATTCCCTGTACTGCACTGCATGGCTACATGAATGTGTTGTATCACTGTGATTCACTTTGATTCTTCCTAATGCTTTTTACTGGTATTCTGGCGCCATACTACGTTTGGATGTCTTAACCTGTCATACCTGGCCAGGTGACTGCGCGCAAAATCATGTGTTGCCCTTTAAATGAGATGCACTTCCATCTGTGTCCACTGGGCGACAGCAGAGGATAAACTGAGCTCTCACTTCACTTCCTGTTCTCTCCAGTCTGTGTTTTTTCATGTGAAGCAGGTAATGTCTTTGTTGTAAAGTGCTTTGAGCTGCGTTTCTTTGTATGAGAGGTGCTATGCACATAAAGTTTAGTGTTGTTATAAGACGCTGCAGATCTGTCATTGAGGACATATCAGGTTTCAAACACAGAGATATGACACAAATTAGTTTCCCGTCTCTCTCCGTCTTTTCATTTCAGTTCATTGAAGCTTTGTCTGCATGACATTTTGATCAGAAAACATGCTGCCAAGGCCGAGCATGAGCATATTCCAACTGTTTTATCCCTTTTCCTTCCTTCCTTCCTTCTTTCCTTGTAATATGTAGCATTGTAACCATGTAAAGTATATTTATACCCTGTATTAATTTAACTGTATAAAGTATATCCTGCATCTGCATACAAAAATCCTCCTTTGAGAGGAATGAAGTAAAAAAGTTCTTTCTTATGCCTTCTTATTTTAACATTTATAGTTAATAATAATGATAATAATGATAGTTAAGTGTTAATGTTTGTGCTTCTTCAGTTGTTATACTGGTAAACATCTGTTAATAGCCCGGCTTTTATTCAATCGCTGAACTGTCACAGCCTGTATTTGGGACAGGCGTCTCTATCAACCCATTATCATCTTAACTCTGATATGGACGCTTGGTCAGACCCTTTGGCGTTGCTTTTCAACGTCCTGGGTAGCCTTTAGTGTCGTTATTGCACGTGTAGGGCTCCGCAGTCAAGGTAGCAAGAATCAATGTGCAACTTCTAGTTTCAAAATACAACTAGTGGTTAATCTCATAAAAGGGCGCAGTTTGGTTTGGCTCAAAATGACTTCACTGGAAACGATCACTGTTGAGTTTTTCTTTCACACAGGAAACAAACCAGTCTCCTGGATGGAAATCTGGTTTCTGACCCACCCCTCCACCAAAACCACCTCCTTACTCACTCTTTTTAGTTCTTTATAATAGGTCTACCTTTAGCGTTGAACGGTGACACTAAACGGCGCTGTGTGTTGGTACCAGACACCAAAAGATGTGACAAAGTGTAGGTATTTGACATTCTGGGAATGACGGATAGCATATCAATCATGTAAATCATTCATTTGATTTAGCTCTGAGATCCAGCCCATCCCAGACTCAAACTGGGTCTTACATTTATTCATTTAGCTGACGCTTTTATCCAAAGCGACTTACAATTGCTATTCATATCAGAGGTTGCAGAGGTTAAGTGTCTTGCTCAAGGACACAATAGTGAATGGGTCACAGTGGGGGATTGAATCCGGGTCTTTAACACCAAAGGCATGTGTCTTATCCTGTGCACCATCACCACCCCCCAAAATGAGCAGCGGTGCACTCAAACCCTGCACCTTGCGCTTCCAAGGCGTGAGCTGGCCAGCAGGTCAGAGCCGGGTCTCTATTGTTTCCATTAAATGAACCGAAAGATTGAACTGTGGAGAATCTAAGTGATCTAACAATACGAAGCATGTCCATACTGACAAGTTTAAATGTATAAGTGCAATCTAAGCAGCTCAGAACCACCTCAAGAGGGCAACCTACCAGCCAGCAGGGGGCGACTCCACCGGCTGCAGAGAGAAAATGTTTCTCCTTCTCAGCTGATTTATTCCCCCAGTAAAAACTTTCCTGATGAGTTTATGGTCTCAGTCGCTAGTTTCAAGTCTTCTTCAACACAGCATGATGTTCATTTAGTAAATTATGGTCCCATTTAGAGGAACATAGACCAGGAAGCAGGGGGGGCTTTAGGGCAAGCTGACTTGTATCCGCTGCTCTGTGTACTTTTAGCCAGGGCAGCTGAAAAAGGTTAGGAGTCGGCTGTTTATTTGTCCAGTAAGTACTTTTTGTTTTAAGCGTGTTTGTCGCTAAATTAGCATCCCGGCTAATATCATTGGCATACCTAGCTAACCAAGCTAGCTTACGTTACCCTCCTGTCCATATATGGTCACGTCTGGTTCCAAAAAACAAAGATGGTGACAGTCAAAATGCCAAACTTGAGATTGCAAAGTCCACTTCTTTTATGCAGGCTATGGTCAAAATGTGTAGCTGCACCGGTGGATGAAGAAGAGAGTGAGCAGAGTAAAGAGAAGAAGAGAATCAGGAGAGAAAATGTACAAAGATGAAATGAATGGAGGAAACAAAGGAGCTGTTAACTTTAGTTTAAGTTCACTTTAACCAGACTTTAACAGAGACGACTTCCAGCCTCTCGTTTCCTATCTAACAGGAAAAAGGCAGCTCAGAGTTTATTATAAATACAGAATATATTGTGTACAGAGCTGGCAGAGGGTAAATCAATCATTCACACAGGTGTGTGCTGTTCATTCATTATGGTCACTGTTGTTAAAGGTAAATGTAATGTTTGCTGAAAAGAACATTATGACTTCTAGAGCGACGCAACCTTTTTGATCCAGAAAGGAAAATAAAACTTGTTATGACTGTGGTCGTAGGTTCTGTTTTATATAGTGTTATTGCCATCTGTTTTCTTTATGTAAATAGGTCTGTGCCACAGCCTCAGAGGGATTGGTGGAGTCCGTCTCGGCTCGGTGGGGGATTGGTGGCAGCG
>JAPMOB010207630.1:0-17670 GCA_029875015.1 Lepomis gibbosus
TGACTGCACCGGCTCTGTCTTGTTGCAGCAAAGACGGAGCGACTTTCTGCTCTTAAGTTTATTTCACGCACAGTCAAGGGTTTCACCAGGTTTGTCGTGTCGTCACTCTTGGCAGCAATTATCTTACGTCGCTGATATTGCATCGCACGCTGTTGCATCAAGCCACACTTTTGATTTTTTCCATGTCTTTTACATCCACGAGCCATGTCTCTGTGGGTAACCGGCGTGAGCTAGTGTTTACATCACCACAGCCATTTATAATCACTTTTAGATGTGGGCAGATCAAGAATGCTGCATGCTCATTGGTGTTAACAAGAACCTTTAGGTATCGAACTTTGGTACCGAAAGACAAGGCAATTTTTGATACTCTGTGGTATTGAAGCAATGCGGTCGGTGCCTAAAAAGTATTGAACTCTCTAATCTGAGCCCTAAAATGTCCCCACCACGTCTGAACACAAAGTGACGCCTTTCCCACCTGTGTCATTGGCTGTTAAAGTCTTTGCATTGTTGATAAGACATAGCCAAAGCAGTCCTTCCACCACTGCTTCTGACCTTAGTCAGAGTATTTACTATCAACTGTTTCATCAGGTCTGATAGCTCTGTGGGGGATTAGCTTAGTTTAGAGAAATATAAGTGTTGGTTAAGCAGACAACAGGACAACTATCTTATCAACAGCAGTTTTACTGGACCATCTTGTTTAATACTTCAGTGATGTTGAAAGGGGAGACATCTCCAACATCTGCAGGTTCTTTGTAGAGGACGGCGTATCCGTCCTGCAGGTGCTTTGCTCTTTCGTTACCATCACTCTGTACCATCACTTTCATGAGTTTTCTTGTATCCTTTGCCATCATCCAATCATAAATGACAAGTACTAGCCAATCACAACACATGGACTTGTCAAAACTGTTGTCAAGGGAAAAAAAGCAATTCAGACGGAGCGAATGAGACTGAAAGTGTTGTGAGTGACAGGAGGCGGGGCTGTGTGGGCACTGCAGCAGTGTGTGTTTCAGCTTGCTGTTGGGGAGAAGAGAAGCACATTTTCAGATCAGTACTGTAGAAAATGAATATTAAAACCATAAAAGAAATATTCAGAATCGATATGTATCAAAAAATCGATATTTGTATGCTACCCTAATTGATACAGTTCCTGCCCTGACCAGTCTCAGTACATATGGTTTGGTTTGCCAGTCCCAAGATCATACAGAAACAGCTATTAGCACTGAGACTGAAAATGTGCAACTGACCAGTGCTTGCAGTTAAGGTGTTATGCCGGGACCAGTGTCTGCTTAACTTGGGGATAACTTAACCTTTATGTGTTCCTCAGGTGCTGTGGTACCTGGTCTCACTACGCTGCTCTCTCTCTTTCTTACTGTCTCTTTTTAACATTAGCTTACTAACTCAGTGTAGTGTGTAGTATTGTATCCACTTCTTGTCACAGTAAATATTAAATGAGTGAACAACTTTGCTGAATCCAATGTTCTGGTGTGGCGTTCTGCCTTGTCATTCAATGTGTCTGAGGTTATACGGTCCCATTGGTCCTCTATATATTTTGTATTGTTTGGTTTGTGTGGTGACACTTTAAAAAAGGTTGCTCTATTTTTCTATTTTATTCTGTTCTTATTTGCACTGGAGTTATTATTTGAGCCAAATGGGATGATGGAAAATTACATGCACTGAAAAACGTTGTCACTTCACCTCTATGTTTATGTGATGTGAAACAAATTTCTGCAGCACCAGGGAGAGATAGTTTTTATAGAAGTGTTTATGGCTCATTGACATCCTGTCGCTGTGTTTATGACTCACTGCGCCCGTCACACCACTAAACAGCCTGACTCCCTCAAGGGCATCAGGACCAATCAATATAGACAGCAACAGACTTTAATAATCCAGCAAGACATATTCTCAGAGGCTTATTGCTGGGTCACAACTCCCACCACTCACACAAGAGACAAATGCTCAATTTTATTTTCATAATGGTGACAATACACAGATGGGGCTGAATCTCCATGTAGAACAGTTAGTTTCTCATATAGCCTACAATTACTGAAGCACAGGTTACAAAGCTACATCCAGAATGGGAGGTTGTATTTAAAACGGTATATTTCTGCTCTCTGTTCTTTCTATTACAACAAACATTGGACATACCAGAAATGACTGGATTCTTTGCACAGTCATAATGGCAACAACACTCAGATATGCACAGCTTGCTTGGATTAAAATAGACTAGTATCCCTGGTGGATTTTCCGTGACAATGAAATCTATTACGGATAGAAGAGACGCTCTCAGATGATTGAGTGAAAGGCTTCGGCTGCAACACATCCAATAGTGTAATATGTTGATTTGAATTGGGGTGAGATGTGGAATCACAGACAACCCACATGTTTACACACAATACATGAATCCCATTCGTGTAACGGTGATTTTCTGAAAATAAAAACATACCTAGCCACATTTTCCATTGTCCCACTTGAATAAATGGAACACTTCATTGTGTGGATTGAGAGCCTTGGGCCGGCACCTTTCATTGACAGAGCAGTGAGTGTTCGAGCTAGTGGCATGCTATGGTAAAACACAGTGAAATGGCATTGTGACAACTGTGATCTAGCTTTGATTCCAGTAACTGCTCTCTCAGCAGGGTGAAAATGGGCCTCAGCTTAGCCTTGTCATACAACAAAAAGCACTTAGTGGGAATACTTATGAATAAAAACACCAAGGCAAACGGCAGGCTCCTCCAAGACGAGCTTTTGACAAGCTGGCAGTCTGCCATTTTGATTATCTAAATTCACCGCTAAAGAGCTATGAAATATGAGGAAAACTATCAAGTGACATCTCTTTGGCAGCCACAGGAGATGTAACCGTTGTGTATTTGTCTGGTAATGACTTCTCTCCCTCTTGTCAATATGACCTTATCCAAACCTTATCACCAAAGTGTGTGTCAAGTTGAGTAAAATTTGAGCTTTAGATGTATAGATCAGCACCATACCAGACTGAGGAAGCCTGTGCAGTGTTGCTGGTTGCCTTTTCCTTGGGTGTGAAGTGGCCTGTAAACACCCTAAAAATTTTACTCATTGTGGGTCGACGATGTCCAAGAGATATTTGTTACAGATGTCATCTCAAGTATTTAATTGATGATCTCTCCTTCACTGACTCATGAACACAAGCTCTTCCTATACCTGATAAGACATATGTGCCACTCACTGGGTTGTCATTGGTCTTTGTTCCCAAACTGTCCAATTGGGAAATCATGACAGGCCAAGAAAATCCTCCTTCCATTCAACCTTTGCTTGCAATTCTGTGATGCATCATCCTGAATGTAGGGGACTATGTATCAAAGTGTTACTTCTTACCAATATGGAAGTGAACACCCTTAGAGTTGAATGTCAGCCCTTTAAACCCATAGCCACTTTTTCATTTTAAATCCAGTGTGCTTGGGTAGAGACTAAACAATGAAAAACATTACTGTCCTTATACTTTGTGACTTCTCTGTATTTCCATATTGGCCTTTCCTCTTTCTTTTGCACTCCCACGAAGAGGATATCTCTCTTTGAATTTCCTCTCCTGAGGTTTTTTTCTTATTTTTCTTATGTGCTTAGGTTTTGGGGGAGTTTTTAGAGGGGCTCAGGCTGTCTGCTGATGTGAGACTGTAAACTCCATTGAGACATCGTATGTGATACAATGGCTCAATTACAGGGCTCCAAACAAGTCTTTTTTTCCTACAAGAAGCACTGGTGCGTCCCACTAAAAATTTCATGAGCACCACATCAAATTTAGAACTACAGCTTAATTTGACTTTTTATGCGCAAAACATTCTCACTTTTAAGATTAACATTAACTGTTTGGCTAGCACAATGGATTTTTTTTTACAAACTAACAAGCTAGCTGGTTAGTATAGAACTCAGAGAATCATCCCACAGCATGGACAATGAGCTCAATTGAGCTATTTTAAATGGCTAGCTGCTCACTGTAGGAGGTTGCATTTTCAAAGGAAGTCTGCGGGCCATGGAAGAGATGATGAGGACCATTGGTCTGGTTATATAGGCGGTAATGTGCTACTCTCTGTCAACACCATGGGGAGTCTGTTCAAAACACTGGTCAAATGGGGGTGTATCAGCATTCTGCTCACATAACTTGAATGGACTTGCCCCTACATTGGTGTGCTGGAAAGATTAAATACTGAGACAATGCCCTGACCATGGGAAACTGCCAATCTAACAGTCCACAAGGGCATCTTGATCTCACTGTGTGCTGTCATTCGGCCCTGACTGCCACACTATGAAGAGGACCAGGTTATCTTTTCATTCTTGGACAAACTGTCCTCTCTTCACCCTGATGGTCTTCAGGGGTGTCTGCATTATCTGAAGATGACTCTGTGTGCTCTGGGTGGTACTTTTCGTCATCTTTATCATCAGGTATCTCCTCTTCCTCTACTCAAATTTCCTTTTGTTCCTCTTGAACGTCTTCAAAAAAAATGAGATCAAGACCTTTTGGTCACTGAGTTATACTTTCATGGAACGGGAAAATACAGAAATGAGGGTACTGGCATGTGCAGGACCTTTTGTATCAATATGTCTCTTTTGCCCACCCTCTCTCTTAGTTCTTTAGTATTGTTACGAAGGTCATCAGAAGGCTTCATTCCCACTTCTTTGCTAGATGCCCTCATCAGTTATATGTCAAGATAAATGACAATTGACATACTTGTCGCTGCCTGTTTACATATATAAGTTGATTGTCAAAGGCAATGTCAAGGACTGTCCCACAGTTATGTGACAAATGCCCTTGCCAGGGTATTATTTGTCCCAGTGTTGGCAGAAGAAAGAACATATTGTCACTTACACGACTCATTTGCAATGACATGAAATTTCTAAACTACTGTAGTATGTGAAGTCCTGCAAAACGAAAGCATCATGTACAGTTTTCATTCCACTTCATAATGACCCTTTCTTTCTACTGTCTACTTACAGTTATTGTGGTATAAATATGAGGCAATGAGTGCAACTAACAAGCTAATTGTTGTAAAAGCCTGGGCGATAAAAATAATTATCTCAATGTAGTTTTCCTTGATCGATTGTTTTGTTTGGCCATATCATTTGGCCATATCGCCAAGCCCTACTATTGTTTGTAGCATTGACATTTTTTCTATAATTGTACATCCTCTTAAAATGCTTGTAAAACATGTGCACGTTTAAACAAAGGTACTAACAACGCTTTCTCATTGCGTGTCTCTTACTTTTTCCTCCAAGACTTTTTGAAAACAATGTGCAATTAAGAAAAAAAAAATTGCATTCTTACCTACCCTGATTGCATCTTGTACTTTTCCCTGATTGCACTGTGAATTCTAGGTTGTGTCCATTTAAAACAAGTAATACAGCTTTTCTCCAACATAACATACTTTATTCCCCAAATGTTTTTGTCTTGTCTTCATCCGGACAGTGATGAATATTACTGTATATTGGAGAAAGGTTGGATGACTTGTTGAAACAAAATACAAAACTGTTCCCTGAAATCTAATACAAGAGTGACACTGTGTTATATTAAATAGAAATATGACTGACTGGGAAAAAAATAGGTGGTGTGACTATATAGCCAGGAATAATTTTGCGCATGTTGTAAATTATGGCTGACAGTGATTGGTGTTGATATTGAGACATCTATTAAAATTAGCAATAGAAAGTTGTGTAAAAATCATTAAGAAAAAAGATTTACATGCTAAGAAATTTGATCTTTTTAGGAGTCCTGAGCCCAGAGCACAACGAGGAGATCCATTTGTTTGGAATTTTATTTGATGTCTCATAAAACCAAACGGCTTCCAATAATCGTGTTTCCGGGATGTGACGCCCATATCATTCAGAGCTCCATCAAGGACAAATTGCTTGGATGGTGAATGTCAGATTATGTTTTCATGGGAATGCATCTTTACATTCTGCATCCCGTTTTTCTCCATACATCTCCATCTCACTCTTCCAAACGGTCTCTCCCTCTTACTGTATCCATCTGTTTACCACTCTCTCTGTGTTTTACCTATCTTCATTTCTCCCTCTCTCTTTTTCTCAGATCCACACACATTCACTTTGCTCCCCCCCTCTCTCCTCTCGTTCAGATATCAGTCATACTTCAGCTTGGCTGGGCAGGGCCATGACTGGGTAGAGAGGGGAAGTAATTGAATTTCTCTCCTAGAGTGACTCACATCAACACAGACAATTCAGACATAGCCAGGCGCGACGTAATAGACAGGGAGGGCATTGCTTCGGCTTAGAGCCGCAATTAACCACAGGGGGACACAGGCGCTTGAAGCCTGAAGAAGAAACCGGGGAAATAAATGTGATGGCACTCGCTTCAATTTTACAGTCCATGTATTCATGGTTCTAAAACTGATATGTCATTAGAGCAGCTGCTCCTCAAGTGAGAGGGAATCAGAAGGGGCTGTTCCTATCCCTGTTCAGGTCAAGGAGTGTAGAAAGAAAAATGTTGTCCCACTGGAAGCATAAAGATGCCACTACTAACTTTCAACTGACCAAGCCACAGAGCAGTTAACTTCCACATATTTATGATTAATTCACCCTTAGTCCATCAAAGATGACAGTTAATTGTCCGGGAACAGTTGGTGGTTACATGACTGTGTCTGTTAACTGGGAATAGGAGCCTAATTAGTGAATTAACTGGATGTCTTACCATGCCTCAACTCTGACTGTGACTGTACACCTCCTTTAAGGTTAAGGTTTATTTGATGATCTTCATCCATAGACAGTATATTACTGGAGGAAGCCGCCCCGATGATTTGAATGGACAGCAGTGAAGCCAGTTTTTAATCAGCCCACCTAAGAGGCTCACCTGTCAAACACCAAAGCAGCATCACTGATGGCCAAATAGACTTTTTGATTCGCTGAGAGTTTATAATCCAAGCAATACGGTTACATCTGTCATGTGCGACGGGATGTCACAGGGTTTTGACGTCATTTTTGGGCCTACATGGAACCGTCCATGTAGGCTTTGGTCGGCTTCACTGTTTCAACTGTGGCTTACCCCCTTGTCTTCATCAGAGTTTGTTTGTCCGCAGTCAACCTATCTTAAAAATGAGCGGACATTCATCACATTTGGTGAGGATTTAACTTTGAGCTGAATCTTACTCACTCTTTCTCTTGGTTCATGCATTCATTGTATGGCGTGATTTGTTCACCCCACCTCTTGATTTTGGTAATTCCATAGCCTTTTACCAATCATCACCTTTGGCCAAACCTTTATGTCCATTAGTAAAAGTAAAAATCCTACATTCAAGATTTTAATGAACAAAAAGTATTAGCAACATAATGTTGTGGTGGCAGCCCAGCTGATGGTGAGGGTCCTGTTCATTCCTCCTTTTTGCTTGTGATTCTGTTTTTCCCTGTTTTTTTTGTGTACTCTGCCTGCCTCCCTGTGTCTCCTCCCCTGCATGTGCTCTCTCTCTCTCTCCCTCCATCCGCTCCTGAGCCCAGCCAACGACCCGCACCTGCATCTCGTCAGCCACCTCTTCTGCTTGCCACACCTGCCAGCAATCTGCCTCATCCCTGCCTGCCTATCAACCCCGGTTCTCCACTCCATCGCTGCTTGATCATTGTTGCTCCTAACCCGGTGCTACTTGATCACTCAAGCTCCTGTGTAATCCGCATCATCTGTTTCCCTGTTCTTGGTTTTCCTTGAGTCCCCAACCCTGTCTGTCTCTCCCCAGGTTCACTCACCCTTGTCCTTTGTCAAGTCTGCCGGACTCGCTCACCTGCCCTTTCCCCTTGGACTTCCCCTACGGCGTTCTCCCGGCTCTCCCTCGTGCCTCCCCAGTCAGCCTGCCTCCACCAACCCCCTGGTCAGTTCTCCTGTACCTGCTCTCTTCCTCGGCCCCCAGTGTTCCCCGGCACCCTGGTGTCATTCTCCTTGGTTCCATGTGCCTGCGTTTCCCCGGCATCCACCTCTCCCTCAACTCCAGTCCCTCAACCCTTTCTTTCCCCATATAATCTTGACCGTTGCATTTGGGTCCACTCTGTCCACACCACAACACAATACTTTAAAGTGACAAAACTATTATATACCTCTGAAACTATTAATTGAACAGAACTCCTGTCCTTGGCTCCCGTCAGTGTTATATTAGATTACTGAGTCATTATTATTGCGTGCATAAACATGTAGTTTAATTTTGTAGTTGGTCGAAATGGAGCAAATTTTAATGGCTTTGATTGATCATAGGTTTTGTATATAAAAGAAAAAGCCTGAAAAAAAAGAAATGTAACAGAGTAAAAGGTACAATATTTCCCTCTAAATTAGATGGAAATACTGAGTTAGAGTACAAGTACCACAAAGTTGTACTGTAATAAATTACAGTAAATTTAATAATTCACTTTGTGGTCTATATGAGGCAGCAGTGGCTGAGTTTGTTAGGTCTTTGCAAACGTCTGCTCCTGTTGAGAGCCTTGTTGGTAGCGATTCATTGATTGAGAAAGTAATTACACACTATGTTTGTGCACTTCATGCAGTGTGAACTTTGAAACTTTGTGTGTGCTCTTAACGGTTATGGTATGGGGTAGTAGCCATGATAAGACGAACAAAAACATAAAAATGAACCTGAATGTCACAGACAGTATAAAAATCAGATCAGCTTAATTCATCCCGTAAGTGCTTGAGCAAAATTGTAACTTCTCAGACCATCAATCCTTTATTGATTGAGGCATTTTAAAGCGTATTTGAAGCAGTTTAATCATCTTGTTCGATATAGGGGCGGAGTGTTATTGCGTTTGAATAAATGCTCTGCATGGCAGTTATGGATGAACTCGAGAAGGATCTGCCGTCTATTTTCCATCGATTTTGTGCAAAGGAAGGGTAAAAAAACTGTTATCAGCATTGATTGGTACCAACATTGATCAATATGTGGAAGATGAGTATTCTGAAAATTGCTTCACTATAATCAACAACTGCTGGAAAATGGGTATTTTGTGTTTTAATATAAGCACAGGTATGTGAATTAATTTTAGTCACCTGCACATTTTCTTTGTTCATATCACGGATACAAGCTATAATCAAAATGTATTAGGATAATAATTTAAAAGACGCAGACAGAAAGGGATGAATGGCTGTCAATGTGCTGTCTTCTGATTGTAACAGAAATAAAAATTTCGAAGCGAACATTAAATCTCTCAACCCCAACTGCCAAAGCACAATATACCTATTCAGTGGCTAATAGGGAAGTGTGGCTGGACTGTTCAGCTCCCAGGTTTGAATGTGCACAACCTAATGATTTTATTTCATGTAGAGATGTAGAGTCTGGAAAGTCATATTAGTCAACTCTCCCTAGATAAAGGCTTGAACAAAAAAAGCAAGAAAACTTGGCAGGTACACTTTGGCTGATCAGCATAAGCTGTGAGGTAATGAGGTAGCATCAGCTACTCTTTCTCTGTACTCTCATTATACATTTTCAGCAACCTGCCAATTGATTACAGCTGTTACAGCTGCACTAATGCAGCCAAGATATATAAAGAAATAAGAAATATTAAGTTATCAATGCTTGCAAGGGAATCACTTCTTTTTCAGATTAGTCCATTTACAGTTAACAACAGAGGATGAATTCACGTGAAGGTGTTTCATTTTGTCTTTCTCTGGAGTAGTGGTGTTACTTTAGTGAAATACCTTGTGTGTTGATGCTTGGCCTTGCAAATGATCATAAATTAAATTCAAATAACATTAAAGGAGACTGTACTGTGCAAATGTTTCACACAACCAAGATGCTGACAAACAAAATGTGATCTGAAAGAGATATTTTATTTATTTTATTATTTTGAAGGTTAAAATCATGTAGATAAACAAGATTTGTATCCCAGTTGTTGTTATTACTGTATGAAAACTGAGTCGCAGATGGGCTTGGGCAGAATCACGATATACCAGAGTTTTAAGAAATCCCGACAGTATGACTTTGAATAACGTCAACAATACAGACACTGCTCTTTCTATAAAACTAATAAGCAGATGCTGTATTGAAAAAAGGAGCTACTCGTCAGCAAATGTGAGTGGGGAAGATAGCGGTACACACCAATACATTTTTCTTGTTTACGAGTAGTAAATAGGAAAAATACCTCTGCCTGTTTGGGAGTATTTTGGGTTTAGTCCCCTGGTGACAAAGGTGAGGCAGCCAACATGGACGAAGCTGCGTGCACATCATCTCTAAGCAAGAATATATGGAAGAAGGGTGCTTGTATCGACAAAAAAAACCAAGTACCGTCTATATATCCTGTTGAACTGTCAGGAAGTTATGGTAGTACCACCCAAGCCAACTTGCAGAACTTACAGGTTTAATTTTTTGCCAACGTTATGTTGATTGATTGGTGGGGTAATTCAGTTGAAGGCACAATATGATGTCTAAGTCAGCTGCAGATAATTAAGATGCAGTTGACTGCATTCAACACTTCAGTATGAAACACTTATTTATATAAATAAATAAAACAAGAAATTAATATAAGTAGATAATAATTAAAGCAAATACTATTTTGCCCAATAGTATTTTGCTCCTTTCATTCATTCAGGAGCAACGGTGCGCCGCTGCTGAATTATGACCGCCGCTACTAAAATTTCCCATTTAACACAGTAACACTCAATGCTTGGCTAGCTTCCTCTCCTCGTTCTTCAAAGAACATCTACGTGAAAGGTGCTGTTATAAGAGCAGCATGACTCCTGTAATGAAGAGATGCGTAGCGAGCCAGTAAATGTATGGTGTCAGTTACAGTGTGTCATATCTCAAGACTAAGAAAAGTCTGTCTGTTGTTTTCCCAACTGCTGAAAAAGTGAAGTCTGTTAGTGCTAGCAAATGTCTACCCCTCCACTTCAGACTGTACAGCTGAGCAGAAAAGCTGACAGTAGCCTTTGGCTCTATGTAACTTAACATTAGCTAGACTTATAGAAAGTAACTAGCAGTTGCATTTCATTACAACCTACTTTGTCCAGTATTGACAACATTACAAGCTTAGACTAAAATGGTGTAGCCTACATCTTAATAGTTAACTGTTTTCAGTTTTCAGACTGGTTGTTGTGAAATGATGGTTGTGACCCCCCAACCGCCAAATATGTGCATCTAGGACTATGGGAAAACACTGAAATTTTAAGCTATTCTAATGTGCATCACTGCGCCTGAAAAACTTTGGATTGGGATTTTATATTCAGATATACAGCAGCCTAACTTCTGAAAGCATGCAGTTAGCAGAGTGTTAAATACAGCAAATATTGTGCCTGACGGTATTGGCAGACATAGTCAGCTGAGCAGTCAGCTGAGTGGTTCGGCAGTCAGGGTGGGTGATCAGGGCATAGCATGCATAGTTTGTGAATGTAATGCGGTTCTGCAGCCGACACTCTTAGATTTGAAGTACACAGCTTTATGCCCGTATTGAACACAATATGATTACATTCATGAGTAATGAATAATGCTTCTGCAAGTCTGATTTGCATGTCATGTAGTCAAAGTATATGCCAAATTGGGTCTTATATTGCTAATGTGGTATGTGTTGTAAAAATATGGCCTCATAAAGCAGCTGCTTTTTGATATATCAAAATGCATTTCCAAACAAAGTCAGCCATCTTTATAAGCCTTTGGAGCCAATGGGTCTATTCCATATTGTTTTATAATGGTGCCCCCATGTTATCAAGCAGTGGCATATTTCTCCAAAGCAGTGAGGAGTTATGGAAATATATTGCTGTGGGGTATTGTGGTTGTCTCAGTGGTGCCAAGACAATTTATCATGATACTCTGACACCTGGGGGAAGATAATCTCTGGGAGATTCCAACACAGAAGCTGATGCCAGATATATATACTGTGTGCACACACCTACAGATGCATACATGCAAGCATGTACGTATGCAGCTAGGCACAAAGGTTTGGAGGTACAGTAGATACCCAGCTGGCATGAGCACATACACACATACATTATCACACGTTCAAACACATGGTATTATGGTATTATTGTGTGTGTGTGTGTGTGTGTGTGTGTGTGTGTGTGTGTGTGTATACAG
Organism: Lepomis gibbosus; assembly: GCA_029875015.1. Classification (NCBI taxonomy): domain Eukaryota; kingdom Metazoa; phylum Chordata; class Actinopteri; order Centrarchiformes; family Centrarchidae; genus Lepomis; species Lepomis gibbosus. Next base: position 12,015 of record JAPMOB010207630.1, read on the forward strand.
GCGAGGCTACCCAGAGGCTATGGAAAAAGTGTTACTGAGATATGAGCTTGTTCCATCTCAGTCCACCGACTCGGTGAGGGATGAGACATTTAAAGTGGAACAATGTGAAACAGAAAAAGGAGAAAGGAAAGAATGGACAGAATCAAAGACAAAGCAGAAAAGGAGGAAAAGTAGTAACGGATATTCTCATGAGTTCATGTGGGTGGCGACACAAGAAAATAACAATGTTGGCACTTACCATCAGCAGATAACAAAATCAATATACTGTCTCTCTTTTGAGCCTAATCAATAAACTACTGAGTGCCCATTATTAGAGGAAATGATCGCCAATTAGTTTTCCAGGTTTTTTGAAATGTCAGCACAATCTCAAATGTTTCCATCAAACATTAGAAATATAATTATGGTACACTTAACAGTTATTGCTCTTTCAGAACTTTGATTAACCAACTTTTCAAAAGAAAAAGTCTACTGTGTTTGGAAGGTAATTGTTGTTTATGGTGTTAGTCCACAATTCCTTAGATGGAAAAAAGTTATGGGCAAAGTTTTGAGCCAGAGGAAGACTGAGAAAGTTTCTCAAGGACCACAATTTCACATTAACAGGGATATGAGTTTAAAAGTCAAATCCATAATTTCTATCGGCATTTTGGAATTGCTGTTTTTCAATAAATAAATAAATAATTGAACACATAAATACAAACCTTTTTCATGTTTTTTATCACCGCATCCCAATTCGATCTCAGGAGAGATGGCGACTGACTGTTTTAAAGTTTTTTATCAGCTGGAGACGACAGAGTGGCTTCAGCAGCATACCGAGACATCATTCCCATCAAAATGATAATTTTCCCTTCAAAATGTTGCCTCTGAGGAAGGCAAGGTTGAGTCAACAAGCAGCTTGTCTGGTTATACATGATAAGACAGGCCTGTGAATGGGTAATGAGAGCAGTTTTACACCCTTGCACTTTGCTCAGGTATTATTGGATTGCTTGGATTGTGTGTGTTGAGGCTACAATTCTCATTTGACTCTGCTAATCCCGACTCATGTTCATGGTAGCGAATGTTCAGTCGAGTAGTATAGAAAATCTGCAGAAAATCTCCATCTCACTCTGTTCTGTGTTATGACCTCTACTACTACTTTCCAAGGTAGTAAAGATGCGTTACAGTGGATCAACTCAGAGCCACCTCCAGAGGAGGGTGAAAAGGCAGTCTTTTATCAAACTACTTCTTAACCCCAGAATTACTATTAAATAAAACTCTGTTTGGAGGCCCTAGTGGCTCTCCTAGTCTTGTTAATTTTAAAAATTGCTGATTAGGGACTGGACACTTTTGGATAACCATATTTATCTTTTTGCATATATTATTTCATCAGGGATAATACATACTATATAAACTTATGTTTTCTGGAAATGATGTTTGAAAAGAAGGGACTATAATATATTCAAGGATTTAACAATTAAGTCCACATCTAATACATACTTGTGGCTGGACTGCAGCAACCCTAAACAAGTAGTTTTGGTGCCTATACCTAACCTAACTGTGACCGTTTCGAGCGGGTATCAAGTAGTAGATGTGTCTAGTAGTGCTGTACATCTACGCCTACTTGAAATAAATAGGAGTGAATAGTCCTCAAGTATGTCCTCAGGAGGCTTTTAAGCTTTGTTAATGTTCTCGTTAAACACTGTGCTGTGCGCCTCCGCAGATGGCACACGAGCTATGAGCATGCACTGAAACGTTTATGCTGAACTCGCTATCTGTTGCAGATTTCTCAGAAACGCCAGGGGGTGTACAAACATTCTTTGAAAAATCAAGAAGATAACAATGTTTACCAGAAGAACGCCATAGACCAAACATGGCTGCACACTCTGCTATACAGCTCGTAAATGCTGAGTAAGAACTATAATTAACTGTGAACTCATCTATTCACGGACATCGCCGTGTAAAGAAAGAAGTATTCGGAACAACAAATGTATTCTAATGAAACAAATCCTGTGAACAATCTGATTCTGCTGGCAAAATATTATCTAATCAAGTGTAGATTTTTTTTCTTCTGTTTTTGTAATTTAATTTAATTTAATTTTTAATTTAATTTAAAGTGGTCATATTATGCTTATTTTCAAGTTCATAATATTAATTAGGGGTTGTAAGAGATGGTTTCATTTTCAAAAACACCATATTTTTGTCATACTGCACATTGCTGCAGCACCTCTTTTCACCCTGTGTGTTGAACGCTCTGTTTTAGTGAATGAGGCATCTCACTTCTGTTTGATCTTTATTGGGAATTGCACATGCGCAGTACCTAGATAAGGACTACTAGGCAATCAGAAGCAAAGTAGGGCGGGTCTTGACAAGCAAGGTAGTGTGATCCAAAACAAAGCCATGGCAACTGTGGCTTTGGTTCAGCTGTAGATGTTCGAGTCAGTCTGTTCCCACACGCAGAATAGGCTTGAGCCAGCCTTTCAACCTAGCAAGACGTTTCAGAGTGATAAGTTATTAATTTGTAACAAATTTATCTTTCATACGTAATGTTTTATCTGAGCACTATCTCTACATCACAGTAACAACTTTATGTCCATTGACTGCCTGGAGGGTATTTAACCGGTAGGGAGGATTGGGGTGAGGGAAGCAGTGGGTAGATGTCTTGTCACTGTGTGCCACAGCTCAGTGTGTTTCTCCACCAGTGTTTTTGAGGTTGTGCCATACCAACTGCTAGGTGAGCATGATGGCACGGTACACTGTGACGCAGAACTAGCTGTTTTTAGGCAGTTTAGAGCAGTGTTTTCTGTGGGAAATAGTAAATCCCTTTGGTGTGGACTTTGTACCTTTTCACTTTACACACACAAAAAAAATTATATGACCTCTTTAGCTCACTATCAGTATTTGTGGGAGTCACGTTGGACAGATGCTTGTTTACTGTTGTTTACTGCAAAAAAGGACCAAGGGCCGAATTATCTGTCTAAGATGAGAAACTCAAAAGATAAATGTTAAATGCCAAAGAAAATCATTCAAACCGCTTCCAAGATCCTGACAGGAGAGGGTCTATGTGACTCATATACAAGCAAATACACAAATACGCAATTTACATTCTGCTTTCAAGTATGTTTTTTTTTACTTTTAAAAGAGACGAGGCTTCAGGGATGAGATCTCACTTATCATTGGACTACCAGTGAGGGGAAATTTTCTTAACAGTGGGGCCACCTGCACAAAATTAAGTTTAATTAGAGGACTCACAAGGTAACACCTACACCTCCCTCAGAGTTGTGTTTCCAGTGTAACAATTAGTGACACCTGCTGACAATGACAATTAATGCCACCTCATAATTTCTGGTTCCAAAACAATGAAGCAGGGTGAGCAATGAGGAAAATGGGGAATGTTTACTTGTTATTGCTTCAGTTATGACTGCACGAGAGAGAATTAACTTTTACCTGCTAAATTCAAAATCAGTAGGTACAGCATTTCTGTTGGAGCAAACCTGATCTCAAACCAAATCTGAGCAGAAGAAAGCTGTAGTTCTGTCAGACACATTTCTTTAGTTTGATAATAGTCTTAATTTCGAAGAACAGCATAAAATACCCACTTAAGATAGTTGAAACACTACTATCTTAATCTAGTTGAGAGCCCGACAGCTTTGTGCGCCCGTCGATCTATTTGAAGTCTGTTTAGTCTGTCTTCATGAAAGCAGCTCCTGACATTTGTCCATTCCCCATGATGATTACAGGTAAATAAAGTTAGATTTACAACAGTGCACAAATTTAATTGTATTTTACAAATTCTCATGTGCTCCTACTGTTTCTTCCCATTGTCTTGTGACAATCAGACATCAGAGGGGAAATCGGAGATTTTGAATGTGAGTATGAGTGTGTTTGTCTATCCAAGGTACAAGGTTGTTTGTCATTATACAGCACAAGGTTGTATAACGAAACAGTAGTCCCTTCACTTTACACACACAGAACTTAACATATAATTACGTGTATATTAAAATATGGTAACAAATAAAATAAAATAAAACAATATATACAATTATTTATATTCAAATGCTATATACAAGTATACACCCAGAAAATTCTACAGTGCATTTTTTGAATTTGCATCTTGGGAGAATGTAAACAGCAGCAACAAGATAATAATGTGATTCCATTTTCATATGAAAATTCTTACATTTGGGCTAGTGTCAGTCTTGACTGTGTTTGAGCACCAAGCATCGTTGATGTAAAACACCTCCACCTCCTGACAACTTGGAAATATGGACCACCCGCCGAGTGCTTATTCTGGGATGTTGATGCACGGGTCTATGTAAAGATGTGGGCACAGCAGTCTCTGATTTTTGTTGCTTGGCCGATATGAGTCCTGGTCCAGTTAATTGTCGGGGTAGATCATCTAAGGTCCGCTGTTCTTTAATCTATAAACCCTGTCTTCCTTTTCCCATGACTGTGTTTCTGCCATAGGTGCTAAGTGTTTCGGCAATAAAGTTGGAAAACATTGATGAAAAACAAAAGTGTAGCAAAGTACACTATGTGATGGTCTTTGATGGTTCAAGAAGCTGGTATGGAAAATCACGAAGAAATTAAGATTCCCTGCCCTTTTTGGAAAATTTGTCAAGATGTCGCAGTGATAGCTGAATCCCAGTCATTATGACTGGGCATAATTTTATTTGAATCTTGAATATTATTAGTAGTAATAGTAGTAGTAGCAGCATTATTATTGTTATTATATACACTAAGCAAATAAAAGCTTCTGATGCCACATCACACAAACTTGGATTATGCGGTGACATCTGAAAGATAAAAGATATATTTATATTTACTCATTTAGTTGACACTTTTATTCAGAGCAACTTAGAATTGCTACACACTCACTGGCCAGTTTATTAGGTACACCTTGCTAATACCAGGTTGGACCCCCATTTCCCATGTGTACGCCAAATTCTGACCCTGCCATCTGATGTCGCAGCTGAAATCGAGACTCATCAGAGCAGGCAACGTCTTTCCAATCTTCTATTGTCCAATGTATGTGAGCTTGTGTGAACGGTGGCCTCAGTTTTCTGGAGTGGCAGCCGGTGTGGTCTTCTGCTGTAGACCATCAACTTCAAGGTTTGCCGGCTGTGCGTTCAGAGATGGTATTCTGCATACCTTGGTTGTAACGAGTGGTTACACCTGTCTTTCTGTCATCTCGAATCAGTCTGCCTTTTCTCCTCACATTTTTTTCCACAATATTCTCTACAGGCCTAAATGCATTGAGTTGCTGCCATCTGATTGGCTGATTAGCTATTTGTGTTAACAAGTAATTGAACAGGTATATTTAATCAAGTGGCCGGTGAGTGTACAGGTGCTGGTCATAGAATTAGAGTATTATCAGTAATTTAGTAATTCCATTCAAAAAGTGAAACTTGGATATTACATTCATTCATTACACACAGACTGATATATTTCAAATGTTCATTTAATTGTGATTATTAAAACTGACAACGAATGAAACTTCCAAATTCACTATCTCCATTGGTATTAAGACCAATACAAAAAAAGGATTTTTAGAAATTTTGGCCTACTTAGTTGGGGCTCCTTTTGCCTGAATTACTGCAGCAGTGGCATGAAGTCGATCAGTCTGTGGCACTGCTCAGGTGTTATGAGAGCCCAGGTTGCTCTGATAGTGGCCTTCAGCTCT
>JAPMOB010207638.1:0-27874 GCA_029875015.1 Lepomis gibbosus
ATATTTTACAGTTTTCGTATGGAATTTCATCACTAAATCCACTTCTGAGAAGTTTTGAGGTGAGAAATCAGCTGTGTAGACTGTATATATTTTAAGAGCTGTGTGGATCGCTGGTGTGTCTCGCATTGAACTTTACGTCGCGGAAGTTTTGTGTGGCGTGGCTATCTCTGGGTTCTATCTGCAATGGAAAATTGAGCAGGGCTCAACAGGGTAAACCTGTTCTGGTACAACCCCTAATTAAGATTTTGAACCTGAAAAGGAGCATAATACCACCTCATTAATGTTGTTGCTCAGGTCAGGCTCCATCAAAAGTGCACTTAATCAACTCCAGGTCTCCACAGCAACATCTTCAGTATTTAACACAGAGTAATACTAATAATTATTATTATTATTCCTATTATTTAGTAATTAATAATGAAATATAACTTAAAGTTATATTCACCTCGGGGCACCACTCTTGAAACAAAAGAAATAGCTAGCCTATTACTAAATCCAATCTCATTAAACATACTAAACTATTAATTTGGAATTTTGGTTAATAATAAATTAGTAACTATAACAAAATTACCCTTAATAGATAGTGGGTTGAAGGATTTTAAGTTTTATGTGTAAGTGGTTGGCAGTATATTCATTCTTATGCAATATTAATAGAAACCAGCATGGATATACATAACACAAATTGCAGTCTTTTCTGTGTCGTGAGAAAGATGTCTGTTCTCCTCAGAGTTGACTGAACTGGTTTCAGGTATCTTAAATGGGACCTTGTGTTGCGGCTGTAAGATCACAGACTTCTGCTTGGTGTCTGGTCTGAGCAGGCCAAGCCCGGAGGCCGCTGCGCTGTCAAGACAGGCCAGTTTCCTCCTGAAGAGGAGCAGATCAAAGGGAGAGAGGAGCCAAGACGAAGAGAGTGAAAAGAGAGTGATGTTGCATTGTGCTGTGACATGGCAGCCTAGGTCACTGACCAATCGTAGCCGCAGCTGAGTTTATTGGCTTACTTCACAGCTAAGTGTGACTTTCTGGGGGGTTCCTGGGAAAGTTCAGTGACTCACATGATAGAAGTTACGCAAGTGTTTCCGAGGGACCGCTAGGGTCCATGTGACAAGAAAATCATCATCAGACGGTGTACTCATAGGCTCTGTACGGACATCCGTGTATTTTGTGACCGCATGGACTTGTTTGCATGCCCACTACGCTACCAAGGCACCAACTGATCTACTGCGCATGTGTAGAACCAGTCCGCCAAGCTGACTGACTGAAGTATATTCGAGGCTTTAAGATCACAAGAACAACTTCACCTTTGTGAGATCCCTGTGATCCCAACACTAATGTTAGCATGCGTTTCTCCTCTTGGGCTCACATTCCACCACCATCAAAAACATGTTAGGTTCCTACAGTCAGTGAGATTGACCAGCCATTGACATAGATCTGGAGTTGCTCCCTGGGTTAAATGCAGAGAATGATTTTTGCAACATGTACTGTATGTGGATGTGACAATAAACTACCTTTACCTTAAAAAGATGCACAAACCCGACCGCTGAACCTGATATTGACCCTCCATGTGGTATCTAGTAGAAAAGTCATTTGTAAGAATATATTTGTAAATATGTTAATTGTATTTTTTTTCATGCTTGGTTTGTGCAAGTTGTTTGGAAAGTGTACTGTAATTTTTTTATGCAATTTACCTTTGGGGTTGTATCTATCTATCTATAATATTGAGTTTTTTCTTCTTTCCTTCAGTAATGGCTATCAGTATAGTTCAGATACCAAATATATTATTTACATGTGTAATAGCTTTGGCTGCAAAAGAGGAAGAATTACTTCCATTTAGTCGATGTCCCCATGACAGGGGGGAATACTGGTGTCACCATCTTCCCCCAAATTAAATGTAAAATATATTTTCCTCTCCAGAAAAGCTGAAGCGAAGTGGTGTTGCACATACACAGCATAAGTATAAAGACACCCTGGTTTATTCATGTGTATCTTGTTTCATTTCACTTTCATTTACTCTTTATTCCTTTGTTTGTATGTTACATTAGCATTCTCCTAACATGTTTGCCTGTCTACTCATGTATTTCCGTGTTTCAAGTAACATGTCCCTTTTTTATTTGCACAAGCTCTGTGTGTGTGTGTGTGTGTGTGTGTGTGTGTGTGTGTTTGGCTGTTCTCTTTCAATCCTGGACAAGAGCAGACGCAGGAAAATGAGCAAGACATTGAAGGAACACTTGGATGAGAAATGAGCTGTCTACAGAACACCAATGAGATGTGTGTGTGTATCTAGGCATGCACATGATTTTGCAAACACACATATTTGTGCGGTTTTGCCGGATTCACAGGGCTAACACTCAGAATATAGTTAGAAGCACTTAAATTGAGAAAAACATAAACCGATGAAAAACGTATTAGGAGCAGCGGAATTGCCCTGGAGAAATACTTTGTTTCTCTGAGCTGTGTGTTTGAGTGAATAGTCGGGAGGGAGGCCGTGTGCAATTTGTATATTTCCTAATTGGCAACAACAGGTGGATTGAGTGAGGGGGATTTTTATTTTTCTGAAAGAACGCAAGGCTTTCTCATTAGATTCATATGTGGCTACTAAACCTTGGACCGTGTTTACACCAACATGGCTGAGGCATACATGGCCATTCCCCTCACCCACCTTGGACAGTCTGACCATCTCTCATTGTTCCTAATCTCCAAGTACATGCCACTTATCAAACGTGTGAAACCATCGATGAGAACAGTTAAAGTGTGACCGGAGGTGGCAGACTTTGCTACAGATTGGAGTGTATTTGTAACTCAGGCCACCCTAGACTCTCACATGTACATTGATTCCAACTATTTCAACAATAACAACAATAGTGTCACCACTCTCAAACGGAATAAAAAGCTGGCGATCAAGAGAGAGGTCCACCTACTACTTTTAAGATCAGGTTACTTGCAGTTCATACAGGGCGCAGCCACAAACTGAGGAATGAAGAAGCCTTCAACAACAACTCCAATCCCCGATGCATGTGGCGATTCTGGTCATCACAGTTTATAAACCCACCAATACCATCCCTTCAACCAGCGACGCCTCTTCCCCGATGAACTTAACAACCTTTAGGCCCAGTTTCACAGGAGCAACCAGGAGGCGGCCATCGAGGCTGTGCTCCCTGCAGACCACCAGCCCCTAACACTCTCCCCCACCAACGTGTGTGCTGCACTGAGCAGGATTAATGTGCTGGGAAGCTGACTGAGATCTTGACTAACATCTTCTAAATGTATCTGGCAGCTGCGCCCACATGCTTCAAAAGAACCTCCATTGTACTGGTGCCTAAACACTCAACTGCAGCAAGGCTAAACAGTTTCCTCCTTGTTACTGACTAAAATAGGTGTAATTAGGATGCCATCTTCACAGCGATACACCCTGCTCTCTCCCACCTTGTTAACAGCAAGACTGTACACGGTTTCAGTAACATCATGAAGTTTGCGTACAACACATCTCTTGGACCCTCAACACACAGTCAAGAAGGTATACCAGCGTCTTTTCTGAAGAAGGCCTGTCTGTTTCCTCAGATCATGGTGAACTTCTTCCATTATGCCACATCACAGAATGGTTTGGCAACTGCTCTGGCACTTCACTGGTACTTCCATGCCTGCCACTGAGGCTGTCTAGCAGAAGCGGTGTCTGCGGAGGGTGTGCAACATTGTCAGGGACCCCTGTCACCCAGGCCACAGCCTGTTTGCCTTCCTTCCCTCAGGGAGGTGCTACAGGACTCTCCGTTCCAAGACCAGTAGGCTCATGAACAGCTTCTTTCCTCAGCAGTCACTTTGCTAAACTCTGCACCACTGTGAGAGTTTGAGCAATGAAATTAAATGATGAAAGGAGAATCAGATAAATATGAATAAATGATTTGGGGTATGTGTAGAGCCTTGAACATAAAATCCACCTTGACGCTCTTCCGAAAGGTTAATAAACAGCTTTTCCTGATTAACTGTATTTGACATTTTGTAGCCTAATTCTGCTTCTTGGTGATGTATTTTTCTTATCCACCTGGATGACTGGTGATTGCAGATGGCATGGTTAGATATTTCCTGTGTGGTAGGGAAAATTGTTCAGCAGTCTAAAACACCGATGATAAACCATCAGGATTTTGTACTCAAACAGCAAGAACGTCTTTATAGATTTGATGCTTCTCATTGTCATCCATTGACTCCTTTTCAATACTGTATGTATTGGGCTTCATAAAATTATTGTAATGCACAGTAACAATTTATTTTATTTATTTGTTAGTAAAATTGATCATTCATGTACTGTTTCAAGTGGATCACAAAGTATTCTTCTTCCGCTTCTATAATTTGAGTGATGTGATGAATTAAGAGATAGGAAAATACTCTAGAGTTTAGGGAACTGTCTAATGCTACTTTGTATGCACAAAAAATTGAATCAAAAACGTAGATGGATGGAAGTGGATCCATGGTTGGGAGGCTACTGTATGTGCTGTATTCTATCTATAAAGCCTTGGAAGTGTCGTGCAGAAATTACTGTGCAGATTTGTGCTCTCGATTTAAAAGAAAGCTCATTCCAATAATAAGAGGAAGCCCCTACTTAATGAAATGTTATGAAAATGATGATGTATCCATCCCCCGAGCATCAGTGATATCGGTGAGGTGCCTACGCAGAGCCCATGGATACTAAAGTACCCACCCAGTCACAGCCTGTTCACCCTGCTGCCTTCTGGGAAAAGATATAGCAGCTTTCCGCCCTAAGCTATCAGACTTTTAAACTTAAATTCATCCTCAGCGCTCCTCCACTGAATATAGTTTATATAGGATTTAGAAACTCAATTTCACTTTACAACCTGTTGTAATTTGACAGATAAATCTACCTTGTACCTATGTCCTTTGCCATTTGGTATTTGTTTATCAAATAGTGTAGTAATCACAGAAACAATCTCCAAATTAATGATGGGGCTGTGTGCATTTTTACACATGTGACAGAGCAACAATTACTACATTACTTATTCATAATCATCAAATGGCCCATCACCGCATCAGTGTACAGTATATCTGTAAATGACATTCTGTACTTCAGACAGACTGTGTGACACAGGGATTCCATGTGCTGTATTCACACCTCCTAGAGTTTGACCTTATTACATACAGTAAAATAAAAATGTTTGAATTGGTGGAGATCAGTTCTCATCCTGTGCAATAAAGTTACCACATCTTGAGACAAAACATTTTTGTATAAGTCTTTTGCTGTAAACCGTGTATATCCAACAACAGGGAGGGCCCCTGAGGGGTTCAAATGTTCTTTTGACACCAAATTATTTCTTATTATTTCTTCTTTCACACTAACAATGTAACATTATGAAATTGCTGATAAATACAAACTTTTACTTCTCAACTTCTTCCAGTTTAGTTAGTTTAGTTTGTTCCACTCAACGTTTTAAGTGACAGCACAATCAACTAAGCTCTCACATTACTATTGTTTCTTTCTACACTTCAACACAATTGGATGCAATAAGTCTGTCTATTTGAAATTGAAATTTAGCTTTATTGAAGTAAAGCTACTTAAGAAACTTAAAATAAATTGTTTTTCTGAAAATATGCACACTCCTGAATAATATTAAATTAATGGGTTGGACATATAAACAAAAAGAGTACATGTTATGTTTGCAATATAGAAAAGATGTTAGAACAAGTTGGGAAGGATTGAAATAAAGAAGAATAAGAAAATTGATTTTGTATTGAAAAATCCAAGGATGAAACTTTGTTGAAAAGAGGAGGTGAGAGGTTAAATTTTGAAAGGAAACGATAGGACAAATTACTACTTGGATGTGTGGAAATACAGAGAGGAATTTCCCAGTGATGTAGTGATTCTCCCTGTGGTTTTGCCACTAATGAGAACATCTGCATCAGTGAAGCAGCCGAAGTGAGAGAGAGAGATAGCCAAAGGGGAAAGCTGTCTGAGAGAAGACAACTAGACTGAGTGCGGAAAAAAATAGTTGAAAGACCAAAATACAGTAAGTGGTTTTGAAAAACAGGGAGGGGTATTGGAATCAGAATAATGTTTTTATCTTATCTTATAGATGCATTTCCCATTTTTGGAACCAAAACAAAGAAAAGAATTGTCAAGAAATGGCACAAAAAGTCATCTATTTATTGCATTCACTAATTCATGTAATTTTGGCTCTTGATTTCCTCTTCTCCCCAAGGTGCCAATGCCCAGCTCAATTTGAGGGGCCTGAGTGCCAACAGAACAAGCACAGTTTCCATGGCAACGGCTATGCCTGGTTTCCTCCCATGATGCCTTGTTTCGAGAGCCATGTGTCGCTGGAGTTCATCACGGATGTGGCTGACGGACTGCTGCTGTATAGCGGCCCCTTAGCCCAGCTACAGGCCTGGGACCAGGAGGACTTCATGGCCATAGGTAGGACTCACCTCAAGCTTGATAACATGTCCCATCTGGCTCTGATTCAAAAGTATTCACTGTTTGAGGACAACTGTAATGAGATGGAGGAAATTGCTAGCCTTCCTAGATCAGCAAGTAAATGTCCTCATAACAGGAAATTAGTACAAGGCCAAAAACTCTATGAGAACCGATAGAGAAGCAGAGGAGAGAGAGTACAAGCCCTCAGCTGTATCTTCTCAGTCTTCACGATCACAGTAGCAACAGCGTATAAATTAAAATGTAAAATGCTGTTTTGCCAAAAGGTGACAAAAACATTAAGTTAGGGAAAGAATGGAGGACAGTGTGAGAGGATAAAGAAGAATGGGAAGTAAAGAAGACGTCATCTAGCTTTACTACATTATGTATATATATATATATATGTATGTATTAGGGCTGTCCCTGACTAAGGGTTTACATTGTCGAATCAGAATCGTCAAGTTCGCCTTATAGTCGTCTGATAGTCAAATCATGAGCATTTTCTCTCTCTCGCTCTCTCTCTTTCTCCTGCCATTCACCGGTCTTGTGCAGAGTTTTACGTGCATGCCCTGCCCTGCAGGCACGTTGCGGGTTTATTTCAAGTAACAATATAATATTCTTTGTATGGTTCATCAACAGTGATAAATTATCCGTCCCGTAAGGTCATAGGCGGAAATCACGGGGAGGACAGGGGGTCATGCCCCCCCATCTGAGGGGTGCCCCCCTCTTAAAAACAATCAAATAATGTAGTGATATATTCTTAAAACAATTGTATAAATAGTAAAACAATACCACTTAATTAGTTAATAATAGAGGACCTGCCTTAGTTTATATTGTACTTTATTGTTGTGAAAAATGTGCAAATAATCACATTACAAACACCAAGTGAGTGGGACTTTTTTTACATCTTTGAAATATGATTTGGGGTTTGTTTGTGACTATTTTCAAGTAACGTTAACTGGCTATTTAAAAACAATATAATATTCTTTGTATGGTACATCAACAGTGATTAATTATCCAAAAGTCCCGTGAGGTCATAGGCGATAATCACGGGGGGGACAGAGGGGGTCATGCCCCCCCCCATCTGAGGCGTGCCCCCCTCTTAAAAACCATCAAATAATGTAGTCATATATTCTCATACAACTGTATAAATAGTAAAACAATTCAAATGCAAACAAGGCAATTAAAGTGCTTTTTAAGTTTAGAAACATTTTGAGTCCCCCTGCTCTTGCCTCACAGTGGTTTGGTCCACTGTCTGCTTTCCCTCTCACAGAAAACCAGTAGTTGTGGAACTCCAGTAATGTCAACTAGGCTGGCAGAGCTGTTTTATGCACTTTCAACATTGGATGAACTGATTCTTGTCTTTATTACAGATGATGCTGAGTCATTTATAAATTAATCATGACAAAAAGTTATGATAACCGATTATTTTTCTATGAGCTCACTCTGTTATTAAAACATTACCTAGCTTATTTGATAGCTTGTTTAACAGCTTATTGGACTGGAACTCATCTTCTACAGCTAGAGATACACAGATTGATCAGCTGGGGACTGACATAGGCCGTTTATTTTCATTTACTTGGCTCAGACCAGTGGTCGGGTCCGAGGAGTATCAAATGTCCAATTTTCTGCCGGCCACATTGAACGTTACAAACACGCTGCGCTGCGCCGTGTTGTGTACACAGACAGTAACCTCATGTCACAGCCACACACAGGTCAAAACAACGTCCTAGGTGTGTGGAATTTATTCACGAAAGTGAAGAAGACGCAACGCTATATATTTGCTGAACAACTGTGGACACAGCTGTTGGTGACAACAATCATTCATACCACAGTGGTCTCTGTCTCTATCGGTAATTAACAACAAGCCTCCTCCACACGCAGCTCATCTGCTGCTGTGAAAACGGAATCACGGGTCAAAATATACCAAACACGAGTTCTATTAAATAAAACTGCTGACAAATAAAGTCAGAGCAGACAGAGAGAGACGTGTAGACGTGCTTGTGTGACTGATGGGAAAAGCTAGGTGAGCAGATTACTGTGGTTTGATTAAACACAAAAATAAATTGGAGAATTAAGTAGAATTAAAATGGTAAATTATAATCATTGTGTTTCATTATGACCATACAACTGAGACCAGTGAGAATAGCTAACATTTATACTGGTGCTTATAAAATAGATTTTTCCAATAAATAGTTACTTGTGTATGCTTTCAGGTATAGATCTCAGAAAGAAATAAAATTGGAATCAGCCAAAATTAGAATCGGCAGGTCAGACCTTCATCAGTAAATCAGTAACTGGAATCAGCCAGGAAAACTATAATCTGTGCATCTCTTACTACAGCGATAATCCTGTATGTGTACCGATGTTAGGTTAATACTGTAGATCCATCGTTGTGTTGGGTTTTGCGCATTATGATGTTAAGTGGCAGAGCAGTTGGCTTGCTGCTGTTAAATATCTAATACAAGTATGAAAGAGCCATCCTCTATCTCAGAAGAAACCTAAATTACTATGTAGCCTAGAGGACCCAAGTTTTTTAGGATAATATGGCCGCATGGTAAACCTACAAACTTAAGCCGTATTTAAACAACTATTGCTTTGTGTTGTTGGCCAGAAATAGTAGTAAGACTTCTCTTTGTGTACACGTATCCTATAGGCCTACAAGTTTTGGCTGTATTAGTTGTGTCTACCTCAAAAATTGCTCTTGAAATTTTATGTTTATCGTCCCTCCCCCTTAACTGTGAGATGAAATTTACACCCATGTGTGAGGTGCAGACAACTCTGTACAACATATGTGAAGCTGGGGCTCGGTCTCTACAGCAAGTGTTCCTCTTCTGCCACTACACACACAGACATGCTACGCCTACGCATGCGCATGGACTAGCCAGGGTTAGGGTCACAATCTTGGATTTATTTACGCACTTTAAAAACATTTATTTATTTAAAACATTTAAGTTTTTTTTCACTTCTTACATGTTTATTTACAGCATTATATATTTAAATGTATATTGTAATAGGCTGGATATTAACTTATTTTCAGAAAACTGCTAATTCTATATAAGATCAGATGTTGAGCACCCCAATATCAATCACGAAATAGTTGCTGCTTCTTCAGCTTTTAGTGGTAATGGTACAAATGCATTTGCATTTGCATTTTCCATTGCATTTTCTTTGGCGGTATATCTGAGGTTGAGTAAAACAGGATGGGAATGACTGGGTAACAGTGTCGAGGCCTGCTCACCACTGTATTTAAACTGGGCAAAATAAATTCCAATTTATTTCCAAAATGTCTTTTGAATAAACTGTGTGAACATATATTACCGTTAGCAACCCAGCTAATAAGTTTGGTATCTGTCATGCTCATTATAGAGCAGTTTTCTCTCTTCGATAACTTTTTTTTTCTTTAATTATATGATGTCCAATACCAAAAACAAAATGCCATGGTGGGTAAACAGCACACAGGGAAAATGGAAAGAAGCTTGTGACTGACAAGTGCTAGTATGTTCACCTGGCTAGCTACTAGTATTAGCATTAGCTCGCCAGCTAAAGCAGTTCACCCCCTAGCTCTGCATGTCAACATGTCATGAAGACTGAACTACATATTTGCAAAGATGTGGGAATGCATTTTGATGTGTCACTTTCTAATGTGATGGGCCTCTAGAGAGAGAGACTGAAATGAATAACACTGTTATAAAAAGGACACGCCAAATTAAAGCAAATTGAATGTGTGATATATGTTTGTACTATACATATATGTTCTGAACAAACCTTAAGGAAAACACCATACTTCAGCTCCCAAATCCCCTCTTTCACCTAGCCTGAAGACTAAGGAGAGTTAGCAGACAAGAACTGAAATCAATTTCAGGTTTAATTCCCTGTGTGCATTAACTTGCCACGACCTGAGGATTAGGCAGTAACAGTCGCTCTTACACAATTGCACACACATACTCAATGATTTTGAGCTTATTAAAGCTGACACCCCATGCATTTTGATGTGTACGACTAGAGTAATTGTATTATATAAATTAATAGACTGATTTAGAGAAGAAGGAAAAGATGTACAGTGGACAGTCACTCACACACACATTCCTGCTACTCACAATAATACTGTGAATTTTGGTTAGATAGATCTGTAAATGTGCGTAAACTGAGCTTTGGCATCTGTACATCTCTTGCTCCTAAGGGAAAATATTGGTCTTTTCTTTTGTTGATGTGGCAATATTGTTGAAGTTTAAAGACAATAAAGCTAGTTGAACTGAGGGCGGCAGGCAGGAATTATTGACAGACGGAAACTGAGAACAAAATGTCTTGTACGTCTCAGTATATTTAGTGTTTTAATCTGAGAGACTAACACCTCCTTGTCTCTCTCGCTGCGTCTTCCCTTGCATTGGTCCTCTCTCTCGGGAAAGATGCTGTTGTTCCATCACTGCCAAAGTAATGTGTGTGGGAGGGGAGGTCTGCCTGGAGAGCCCCACGCGTTATGTATTTGTGTATTTGTGTGTGTGTGTGTGTCTGTGTGCAGGTTTGCAGTGTAAATCCAGAATTTTTTCTTTGGTCTGTGTCAGAGGGTCTGTGTGTATCTGAAAGGCAACCAGCATGTGTTATTAGATTCTAAAGAGTTAATAGGTTTGTGAAGCTAAGGGTGATTTGTCACTGTGCAGAGTATAATTAGAATCAGGCTGTACATATTTAGATCTCTAATGAACTTGTTTCAAGGTTCACCTACTTCATGTAACAAATCCATTGGCAAGCTAGACTGTGCTGGAGCATAAAATAACTGGATTAAAGTACGCATGTGGATGTATGTACGTATATCAATGTACCAAACAATGTAATGATACAATTATTTTTGAGGGCCTTTCCCAATATTCACAGATGGATTCTGCTGATACGTGATAACTTGTGCCAGTGATGTCTGTGCTGAATTCTGACCATCTCTATGCCCAAAAATGACTGTTGTTGAGTATTCTTATTAGCAGAAATCTTTTGTTTCCCAGGTTTTGTTCTGCTTTCCCTCAACTCTAACCAGTCACCCACTTCCTGCTACTGAAAAACATCCCCACTGCATGAGGCAGCCACCATCATGTTTGGTATGGTTTTGCAGGGGATGAGCTTGTGTCAGGTTTCCTCCAGACATGACCCTTATAATTGAGGCCAAACAGTTCAATCTTGGTTTCATCAGACCAGAGAATCTTGTTTTGCACAGTCTGATAGTTCTTTAGGTGCTTTTTTTTGCAAATTCCAAGCAGGCTTTCAAGTGTCTTTCACTGAGGAGAGGCATCCGTCTGGCCACTCTGTCAATGAAGCCCAGAAGCAGATATTGTTTTGTAGATCTCTGCCTCAATACAATCCTGCCTCAGAGCCCTGTAGGCAGTTCCCTTGACCTCGTGGCTTGGTTGCTCTTAATGTGCATTGTCAGATCAAGATGATCAGGAGAAATGGTAGGCACCTGATCTAAAACTGTCATCTTAAAGGGAATATCTGTCACATGTCAATGTGAAATTTCACTTTTTTCTTTTTATAGCTTTGCAAGATCCTGTTTTTCACATTGTCATTATGGGGTATTGAATGTATCATAGATGAAGTATGTACCCTGTCCCTTTTAAGTTCCCATAAAGTACAGAGCATACAACAGCAAACTTTACTTTCCAAAAGACCCAGAGACTAACCAGTACTCAAGTGCGGTAATAATACAACCCTGCATGTAAAATAGTTTTCCCTTTAGGGGCTCCATGTGAGCACAATCTAAGCTTGAAAATATTTTGATAAGATTGGTCCACTTCTAGAGGACCTGCCTTAGTTTATATTGTACTTTATTGTTGTGAAAAATGTGCAAATAATCAAATTACAAACACCAAGTGAGTGGGACTTTTTTTACATCTTAGAAGTAAGATTTGGGGTTTGTTTGTGACTATTTTATTGATTGCTGTAAAACACTTCTGTACTGTTCTCATCCAAATGAAACAGCAAGCTAAACTCATTTCTCAAACAGCTTCTCCAATGAACAGGCCGCGTGTTGTACTTGGCAGAATTTATTCGAGAAAAGGTAAAACTGAAATAAACACAAAGAAATACAGGAGATATTACAAATTGTATGACGAATAATGACGCTAACAATATTGAGGTATGCTAGCATGTTACTTAAGTAAGTACATCGTCAATGCACTAAATAATAGCATGAATGACCAACTAAACTTTACATTATTCCACGTGTTCCTAAATAAATAAGAAATACTCACTGGCAATGCCGCACTTAGACAGCAGAATAAGTCGTTGGTTGAGAAGACGGTCAGGCTCCAACATGTGCGTCAGTATACACTCAAAATGGCTACCCTCATGTTAAATAAGGACTTCAAAATAAAATGATCAGCTTCAAATTAAAAGTCTCTAGATGTTTTAGCTTGTTACATTACAACTTCATTAGTTATTTTAGAAAGTGCTATACAAATAAAGCTAATTATTTCCAAATAGTGATAGTTGAATATCCAGTTTTAACTATCAAGAGTTATAATTCAGAACCATTTTTCATAAAATCTGCCAAAAGGTAACAAAATAATAACTAATGTTATTTATTTTACGGTTAACAGTTCCTTTGGGCAAGGTACATCAGGTTTTTTAAAAATATTCTAGACAATTAAGTATAATCCACCGACAACGCAGTACCTGATTTCTTCTATCTGGTATAAAAATATTAATAAAAAACCAGCTGCAGTCCAGGATGGACCTCCATCATGTCTGAAATGAACAACACTAAATTGGCCTATCTGTTTTTTTTATTAAAAAGGATTATATTAACACTATTTAACAATAAATTGCAGTAGCCCGCCTATGCTAGAAACTGCATACCTCATCATACAAAGTACAGATTTTGTGAACCATCAGCTTTGGAAGAGACAAAGTAGTAGAGTTTGAATAAGGCACAAATGAAAATAAAAGAAAAAAATATAACAATATTAAATAATTCTTCCAGTCGCTCTCACTCTCCCTGTGATTCATCAAGCTCATGAGATTACATCCAGCTGCAGAACATATACAGGCCAAAAGCTAACACAACTAAAATAGTAGCTTGCATGCCTTTTTAGACAAAACAGTGAGCCACAATCCTCAAACAGTGAACAAATGCGATGAACGTGAAAAAAGCACAACAATGATAGGGTAACACAAACTTAGGGAAATTGTGGCATGGTTTGAAATCCCATTCATTTCAACGGGAGTTCCCAGGGCATATCAGCTTCGATTCCAGCGCCACCTTTTGGCCGAATTGCACCAAATTTTTGTGGTGTCATCAGGGCCCCATGGGGAACAATTGACCCAAATGGTGGTCAATCGGATTTGTGGTTATGGAGATATAAATTGCATGTAAGTCAATGGGAACATTTTTTTCGTCTGTAATCTGCAATAGCAGCGCCACCTATGGGCACATTAGGGTCCCCTTTGATGCCTGGCATCAGGGGCCTATGCTGAACAATTGGGCACTGGTTTCATGTGGTATGGGAACCGCGATGCCTTGCATTCGCGGGTTCCCAGCCCACTTCGGGCTTGGACCCCTGATTAGACAAAATGCGGTGATTCACTCCCAAATTAAACACTGAATGCTGAAGGTTTCATCACAACATGACTGTGTTATAATACAAGAGCTGTGCTGAAAATTACATTGTGAGGGAACACACTGCTCCCGTGGCATGACTTCAAGTTGAAAGGGTAGTTTAAAAATGTTTTTACAATAATAGTTTCAGGATTTGGAGGGAGTTGGAAAGAAGGAGAGGTTGAAATATGGATTTGAAGGAAGAGAGGCAAGAGAAGAAGATAATAAAAGAAATGTATGGTGGCTGTATAGGCTGTTTTACAACCTGAACTGCTTTTTCATTTACGAATGTCAAGTGTCACATGAGAAGCCACTAATATAATTTTCATTTTGACCATAGTGAGTTAGTGTGTGTGCGGGAAATTGTTCACCTTGTTATTAGGCCTTGTTAGGTGATGTTGCCCATTGAGCCTCATCATATTCTCCACTGCTTCACACACACATTTCCACACACAAACCTTCAGCTTCTTATTGAGATGCTGGTTTGTTTTTCCAAAGCCTCCCACTCATCCGCCCTTTATCCTGCCGCAGGCCAGCTGTAGCAAGCCAGCCATGCTGTAAGGCCAAAGGAGGTGTAAGGCACTCACATACACACAAACACACACTGGGAACATTGCCGTGTAGTACACCCAGTCTTTGTCCACTTGGGGGAGAAGAAATTACATGGTTGTAACACACAGCTGGTGTGAGGGCATAATAATGTCCATGCCTAAGCTGACCTGTTGTGTTCTAGGTAAGATCAGAAAACTGAATGTTCCCTCACCGTTATGTAAATCCTGTTGATTTGTTTGTGAAGCCTTAAATTCCCATAAAGGCACTCTGAGCTTGGGACGGCCATCTTGGTGAACAGTTCATTCCAGTTTGTTCCAAGCTACGCTCTTGTTACATATTTTCATGCATGGAGCTCATCCAAATATCCAGCCCAAAGGAGCTGCAGTTTAAATAACAATATTTAGTTTCATTGAACAATACAGTACAGCTATTTTATTAATGATAAACCTTTTATAATAAGTGATCATGAAGTGCAAACCTATGACACACACAAACACAGATGTACCAGTCTAATTTATCTTATTTTTGTGCAAATAAATCAGTTATTTTGATTGATACATGTGGAGTCTGCTGCATAATAGAATGCAAATAGACAGCCAGCTTTTACAGCAAACTGTATTTGCATGCTAATTTACCTGTGCATTATCATTAGTTTGGCTGGAAACCATTATCACCCACTGGTACTTTAAAATAACTAATAGGCATTTACACCTGGTAATAACACTGGCACGCACTTCAAATGTGTAATGAATATTCAGTTGTTTGCATAAAACTGCTTCCGCACCACAAGACTCACACCAGTGACATGAAATACTTGTCTCTATGTAGCCAGAGGAGATGAGTTTTCCTTCTTTATTATGTGTCCATAAAAGCCTGTCTGCAGATCTGGAAGGACATAACAGAGACCCCTGCTATTAACGTGTGGCTTGTGTCCAGATTGTGTCAAGATGAGATTTAGTTGAGGAAAATTTTATATTACTTTCTCTGGGTATATTTATGGCCCAAACTTTTCCAGTGAGCACTTCTTCTCTTGCTTCAATTTTGACATTACATTTTTGACAAGACATTGTCACTTCCTCCTGTCACAACCTCCGGGGGTGTTTCCCATTGGTGATCTGATCTGTAATATACTTACAGTAGGTATTTATACCTCTATTACAGTCAGAACTAGTGTGTGAACGAAATATTATGTCACTTTCCAGTCAAGCCAGAGTTATCCTGTTGTTTTGACTGCATAGAAATAAAACTTTCACAAATGTTTGCTAGTGGTAAAATAAGGACATATGGGTTTTTTTCTATCCTCTGACACTGTACATGTGGAGAGTATGGCGGTCTAAGGTAATACTAGTATCAAAGTATCAAAACTATCAGTTAAATTCACAGCAGCACATATCAGCTTTACTTAAGAAGGTCTGCTTCTGTTCAATTATGGATTATTTTATGTAATCTAAATAATATCACTGATATGGAAATGGTGACCCTAACCAGTAAAACACCAGTGTTGCTACAAATGTGGCACGATAAATAAACAGAAGAAAAATCTCTCCATGTGATTTTTGGACCAATCTTTCATAACTTTGTTGACTGTTTTTGGTAAAGTCTTTCAGTTAGCTGTGTCCAAATAGTGCATGTCCAAAGACCTATTAAAGTTCTTATACCTTGTGCTTATATTAGGATTTAATGCTTTAAAGAAGGAACACTGCCGTAAAACTACAATTTGTTCTTTTTACACTTTGGTTAAGGTTAGGAAGTTTTATGGCTGCTGGTTAATGTATTTTGTTACCTTTAGACAGGCTCAGGCTAGCTATTTCCCCAGCTTCATATTTACAGTATAAACGTAAGCGGTACCAGTAGTGTCATATTTACAATATAGACATGAGCTGAACCAATCTTCTCATCTAACTCAAACCTCATGTAATTAATAAACATACTTACCAAAATGTCAATGTATTCCTTCAACGATCTACATTTCATTTTGCGTTTTTGTTGCTCAAAATCTTCTTCATAAAAGTTATTTTGAAAATGAGCTACTGTAAATATAATAATTAATGTGAGAAAAGGGCAGTATGATATTTCTATATCTAGCAGGTAGTCAGATATAGACAGATTTATCAGTACTCCCTGTATTACATACAGTATCATTTAGCATCATGACTGCCCGGCCTGATCAGCATGCCACTCGTTGACCTGAGCTGCGTAAGTGAGATTAATTGTCACAGTAATGATTTGTCTCCAAACATGGCTGGAAGCTTTAGACCTGCTCTGAGGTGCTTGAGCAAACACACAGAAGTACCCTCTCTCAGACGCATGCAAAGACTAGCGGCCAGCGCTTGTCCAATCAATAGACAAATTAACAAGACAAATTAAATTTGTGTAATTACAGCACTCTTGCCGAATGGAAAAGATTTGCCAGCAGGGGGTTGGATAAGGACTGACGGGAGTGTGTGTTTGCTTTGTAACTCTTCCCTTGAACGAAAGGAACATTTTCAGAACACATAGTTGTCTATTTGTTCATATGGTGCCCCTATCAGAAAGGAGGGTTGAGTGATGAATAAAGACCATAAATGGAAGAAAAGGGATCTGGCAAGCAACAGCATACACACACAGATTCACTTTACGTTCAATTTCCACAGGGCTGTTTTGTAAAGTACCCCCTAGCTTAGCAGTGCAATGGCTTTCAAGTAGGAGGTGCTGCTGGATGCGGAGATCCAATATGCGTCGGCTGCGGAGCTGGCTAGCTAGCCAACAGATCGTTTATACAAGAAGCTTTCTGCTCTGCTCTTTATCTATCACCTGCTGATTTGTACTCAGGCTGACTTTTCAGGCATTAGTGTATATGTGACTGCTTTTGTGTGTGTGTGTGTGTGTGTGTGTGTGTGTGTGTGTGTGGGTGGGTGCTGGGTGTGTGTATGTGTGTAGCAGGGTGATTTGTAAGGCTGTTTATGCAGTCCATATGCTCTCAGTTTGACTCCTGTGTATCCTCAGGCTGTCAGAAGATGAGGACATTTTTTATATTTAAGAGCCCCCAACTCTGTGGGAGTTCAAGCTCTCCTTGCACACAAAGCACACACGTTAACTCGCTCTCTCCCTCTTGTCTGTCTCAGACTAGGAGGTAATGAATTATGTATTAGTAGCTGAAAAGAAGCCTGGCTGTGTGCATGAGCTCTTTTAAGAGCAAAGTCTTGTCCTAACCCTAGTACACCCAGAGCATTTAAAAGGCGTACCGGCCTCTATGAAGATGCTCCCATTTGGCCTGCCAGGTTACTGCACTCCCAGCTAGCCTCTCACATTTCTTTATCCTTTTTTGTGTCTATGTCTCCATGTAGCTCTTTTACTCAGTTCAATTCCATTTAACTTTACCAAAGCAACAAAAGAGAAGTTGAGCAGTTATTATGCCAGCCAGAGGAACAATAACCTCCATGTTTTGGAGGCTTTTGGATTTGTTAGTGCCCACTTTACTTTGCTAGCAATACGTTTGGAATTTTGTTTGAAAAAAAATGAGCTATAATTTCATATTGCCTAATTATGCATAATAATGCAAAATAATGTGTATTTTGTTTCTTAATGTATGCATCATGTATTGCAATGTGGGAGTGGCACAAAATGAAACAAAAATGAAATGTGTCGTGTTGGCTAGGCATACAGCAATGTGATTTTTCTCTATCAGTACAGATTCCAGTAGCTAAACTCTGAGTGTGTGCCTGATGAGTGCTGATGTGATACTAGTTCTCTCCTACAGGTTCTTTGTAAAATCAGTTTAGTCATGTACTAATAGGAGTGCTGTATGATATTTATTTGATTATTAATGAGTTACGCTTCCAGTTACGCTTTTCATAGTTTCTGGATAATACAAAGACAGCACTTGGTAAAACCCTTCTACCAGTTTCATTGCAGATTTTGGGAGGCATTGTTGATGAATAATTCAGGTTCATAACATTCTTTGTTGGGAACAATAACACTTACACGGTTTTAATTGCTGCAAGCCTGTATAACTCATTAAGAAAAATACTATATGAATGAATAAATTAATTGACAAAGAAAGATTCTCACTCCTTTGATGAAGTTAAAGGACTGCCGCATATCTTCTAACTCAGATTCTTTATTTTTTGGCTTCCTCCATCTGCTTTCTATTTGTCTTCTCTTTGATCCATCATCATATTCCTCTCTACCCATCACCTTCTGTTACTCCTTTTTTTGGTCTGCATTGTTCATTTTGTCATTTATTTCCCTCACTGTCCATCATCCCACCTGTCATCTGCCATCTTGCAACTTGGCCTTCTTCCCGGCTTAGTGTTCAATCACACTTGCTCCTAATCTTTCCTCTGATTTCTCCTCCTCTGACCTTACTTTTTCCATTCCCTTCTCTCCTCGACATCCTCCTTTTTTTTCCAGCCACAGTTTTGACTCTTCCAGCTGCTTGTCACACCCCCTCACTTCCTTCTCTCTGTTCTCGCTGCTTCACTTCTCCCCTGCGTTCCTCCTTTGAGACTTCTGAAGTCTGTCTTCATCTCTTGGGGAAAATGTCACGTCAATCTAGACAAGAAGGCTCCTTAGCTGTGCCAGACGAGCAGCTGGTCAATCTACCATTTAACTGGCTTTGGGTTTGCGTGTGCACTTTTTTGTACATACCTGTGGCTCAGGAGCTAGAGTGGGGTGTCAACTTGTCACAGGATTGGCGGTTCGATCCGTTTTGAGTGCATTAATGTGTGTATAAATGGGTAAATGAGAGGCAAAACTGTAAAGTGCTTTGGATAAAAGCTCTATATCAAGGCAGCCATTTACAATTCACATACCTACATTTAGCATACACTTTTCCAATCCAGCATACACATGTCAGTATGCATTTACACACATCCATGTGTACAAGTATGCACATCAGTGAAAAGGTCTTTTCTGTCAGGTGTCCTTTGTGGCTTTGAGTGTGCTGCCAACTCCGTCATATCTGGCTGCCCCAGTGTGGGTGTAAAGGGAGGGTTGTGGCTGATCGTGTTAGCATACATTGGGGTTCAAGAAAGAAGGGAATTCTCTTGAGGTTGGGAAGGGGGCAGCCTGAAGAATGGAAATTGAACGACTGACATGTGTGAGATACAGAAGAATAAAAGGTGATGGGGCCCAGAGGGGTCAGCAAATGAGAAAAGGGAAGGAATGAGGTTACTTAGATGTTGGGATACTGAGGTAGAGCCTCAAGGCGACAGTGTACAATGACAATGAGGGAGGCATTGGATCAAAAGATATATCGAATTTACTCTCATATTTTGGTCAATTGTCTGGCCACGGCCAATATATTAGAATTAATTGGATTATTCCTGAAGGGCAGCAGCAACTCATCTTGCAGCAGGAGCGGGCTAAATCAACATGCAGGTAATTGAAGGAAAGTTGAGAGGATGAGAGAGGCTAACAACAAACTTGCGCTCACTGTGACTTGGAAAATGACATTGTTAGGGCATTGGGGTTTTTTTTACCTATTTGAGAGGCGGCATAATGAAATATGGGGCAGTCATCGCAAAGACACATCTCGGGTTTGACAAGGCAATTATAGAAGAGCAGCATCTCATGTGCTGCAACAGCACCTAATTGTTGTAGCTCAAGGTGAAGATGCAGTAAGATTCATGACATTAAATCATCTGAGAAGGTGGTGATAACGATACTGCACACAAACATTAGGAATCAACACATCTCAGTACATGTAAAAGCAATAGAAAAAAAAAAGTGGTTTCACAAAGGCACAGCAAAAACCAAAATGTCAGTAGAAAGCGTTTGTGAATTATTTGAAAGCAGCACAATGTAAAAATGTCAGTTACGGTGAAAAAGTTAATGAAAGAGTGAAGCAAGGCAGGAGGTAAGAGAGAGAGAGAGACGGGAGATGAAAGAGCGCTGATAGACAGACTGACATTGCAAGAGATGCAGCAAGAGGGATGACGAAAGCTCAGCTGAAGCCAGACACAGCGGATTGAAGAGCAGTAAGGAGGGAATTTGATTCTTGTCAGCCTCTTTTGACTTCCAACTTCTACTGACTCAAGCATTAAGACAAATGTCATAGTGCAGAAGTTAGCGAAATTCACACTGGAGTTTTGTCTCAGTGTTAATTATAATTCTTTCATATACTGTAACCACGTCAGTTTGCGAGACTAGGAGTTAACCAGGAACATGGCTAATTGGAGTCCTCAAAATGAAACATAAGAACAAATGCTTTTGTGGAAACTGAAGCCCTTATTCAGGCAGTGGGTGTGTGGTAGTGTAACTTCAGGGTGGCAACAGGGAATATTAGGAACAATGAGCTATTGGACATGAACTGTGACGGCCTATTATTATTTTTTAATTGAATATAGCCAACAGAGACATACTGCAGTCTTGACATAAGCTATAATTTCAAAATAACATAATTACAAATTTTCTTAAGTCACTTGCAGTCACAGTTGTATTTTCCCAACATTTCCTGAATGCATAGAAATACATCACTCTACTTGGCTCAGACTTTGCCGTAAGTTTACACTCTTTGTCCTCATTGCCACAAGACGAGTGTGTACTAATGAAAAGGTGGATGTAATGATCAGCTGCAGGACAGTCATGTCAGGAAAGACGTCAGCACACTAAAACAATGGTCTGCATCAGTTAAGGCAGCTTCTGACTGTGGCAGACCTTTCATGGGTAAAAAGAGAAAGACAAATCTTTTTACACCATCTTTTTGACTTAATGAAAATAGACCCAGGAGAGTATTTGAACACTCTGTGGAAACCATTAGAAGACTACAGATAATTTAGTGAATGGCCATAATGAAGACCCTGTTTTATTAAGTCCAGAAATTGACATTTAGACAGTTGTGAGTCTCCGCCCTTGTAGTCTCTGAATACAAACTACTGTAGCATGAAGTAAAAAGTCACCGTGGCCAGTATACAAGCAGAAACACAAAGATGCTTACTGTTCAGTGTTATGTATCTGCATGAACTTTTGAAGTTCAGCATGCATGATGATGGATTGCCAGTGCTGGGGTGGTAGACATGCGTTCACATAATTCCTTACATATGGTGCTGAGCACACAAGCAGTCTTAACCACTTCATTAACTTTTAATTTCCCATTCGAGTAAGTCAGAAAATAGAATCTTATAACTTTTGTCTGTTTGTTGACTGCCATGAGATGTGAAGAAAAAACGGCATCTGTGCAATAATCCTCATTAAAGCATACAGAGACCTTATTAGTCATTTGGCAAGTTATGTACCACACGGCAAGTGTAAGTGACACTTACATGTTTGGCATGCATCAGTTGTTTACTGTGGTTTCAGCGCTGTTTTAGAGACTTGAATACCTGCACTAAATATTAGTTGTCAACAGCAAAAGTACTGACACTGCAGCAGCTTTCATAACATCAATATGTCTTAAAACCCAATGATTTCAAAGTAATGTCACCCCTCACCAATCGTCCCTCTCTCTCTCTTTCTCTCTCTCCATCTAGAGCTAATAGATGGGACCCCCACCTTGAAAATCAACCATGGCTCTGGCACAGTGGTGCTACAGTTGCCAGGCAACGTGAATGTGGCAGACAGGCGGTGGCATCGGCTGGATGTCCGCAGCAACAGCAAGGTGGGACGCTTCAACCGTTTAACACCAACCACCATTTATTTAGCACATACACTGGACAGATATTCACACTGAGCTATACTGGCAGATAAAAAATGAGTTGTTTGCCTTTCAATTTTACAGTTTCATCACTAAAAATGTTTTCCTTTTCAGTATTTATATGTACAGCTCAATTTATCCTTTTTCCATTTATCCTTTTTATTAGCTAATACATACAGGCTAATTTTTCAAGGAAAGAAATTCAATTAACTGTTCAGTTTTGCTACATGGGCCTTCATGTGCATTTCAGCTCAGCTGCAATTATATAAAAACCTAAATGTTCTTATATCATTTGAGACTGCATATATGCACTTTCAAATAAGTATCATGAATAAAGCAGAGGACGCTTGAGCTGACTGTGTTTGTGGATGAGGCAAAAAAGCCAGCAAACCACTAACAGAATATGGTTGTGGTGCTCAACTGCATGTGTGTTGGCTTGATGAGGCTGCAGCTTTACACTTCCTGAACATCCACCCACACCTTTGGCCTCAGTTTGACGTAAGCTCATGCAGCCTGCCGGTAGTTATGAATGAATCTGGTTTTGGTAGCTACATTTATAATAGGAAATTGTGTGTTGCACACATATTGAATGATTCTTGATGTAGCCGAATGCAAAAAACACGTTTTGGTATATTGGTGTTGTTGGTATTCTAGACTGCTGTTATGGCACTGAGGGGGAATGTAACTGTTGGTCAGTGTTACATTTACATCTTGCAGGTAATATGTCTGAAACTATACTTCATATCATGGGGCAATGTTTGTGTTCAGGTTGTCACCACATTTACACAAATCATTTATGTGAACTAGTTTTGGCTATTTTCTTATGCACAATTGTGAAAGCTCCACAAGAATATATTCAGTGCAATCAATAAGTGATTCCTGTCACAACATTTCACATATGCCATTTCAGTCTATTGAAATCTTAAAGCTGAGGTACCAGAAATATTTCATCTGATGGAATAAATACACGTCACCCATGTGACCCCACGTAAGCCTGTTTGACACAATTATTAGGGACACAAATGGGGATAGTATTAGAGATAGTATTGCAGAACCGTCTGCCGTCTACAGTGCAAAGGGAGATAATAGTGGTGAGAGTCAGATGAATGATTGCAATAGCCCTCCATACTCTACCCAGGATCATTTCAAGTGAATTTAATTCAAGTGAAATTAAGCTAATCTTCATTTGACTAAGGACCGCCTGGAGCACTTCATCTCCAAGGGCTCACACATAACCACTGCCTTATAGTTCTTGCCCCTCTCAAATATCATGAAGACAGTAAGTGATCCTATTTTTAGAGTCTTTGATATAACCCAGCCTGAAAGCTGTCTCACTCTGAGCTTAGGACACCTTAAAGCCAAAACTCATTCCAATGTAGATGAGGACCACTTCAGTAAAAGCACAGGACAGAGTCTGATTTTTGTCAGAACTGCCAACATAGAAGCCTTTTCATACTCTGCACCATCAAAAGTTCAATTTGAAAACCAAAAATTGAACATTAACACTTAAATTTGCTTCATTTAGATGGTTACTCAAAGACCCCTAATGTTCTTCAAACCCTTCAAAAACACACCGCTTACACCCCTTAAGTGCAGGGTAACCATTTTAATAAAAGCCATGCCCTTAGGAGCCTTGCCTTGCGATTAATTTGCACTGAAATGTGCGTTCAGTGCAGTACCACACAATCATCATGACAGAAACACACTAGTTTTGTTCAACTTTGTTAAATTTCTGTTACACAAAAGAAAAAGAGCTCTAGGGTCAGATTCACACTGACACACACATACACACAGAGTACATTTCTTTAGTATTGAGCATGAGAGGAGCCAAAGACTTTGGGTAATATAATACCTTCATTCTGAATTGCATGAATACAACAGTGCTTTGAGACTTTTGTTATTAGAACAGGGATTATTCTGCATCACAACTGTATTATTTCACTTGTGAATCTGCTCATTCATCCTGAATAGTCAGCAGCAGCTTATCCAACCTGGTTGTGTGACCTGGTTGGATAAGCTGCTGTTGTGACGGTGTGGCATCAAAAGCACCAAGAAAAGAGCTGCGGTCGGGATATTTACTGTATGATTCAGCAGCAAAGAATCTTACCATGAGTCAAGTCAAGGATAAACGGGGACTGTAAGTACTAATGTTAATAGTTTCACCGAGACTGAGAAAGACCAGGTTGGAAGTAAAGTGGTAATAGGTACGAGACCTGAAGCATGAAAAGATAAGTTCTAATTGAAAGTTAAAGCAAAGAAAATTTGCTATCAGCTTAGATTTAAATGCTTCAACAGAGTCAGCCTGTCAGCAGGAAGATTATACCAGAGAAAAGGGGAAAGATGGGAAAAGGCCCTGCAGCTAGCTGACGTCTCATATGAGCCCTGTATTCTGAGGTCACATGAGGTTTAATGAGATCAGAGAGACAGGAAGGGGGGAGCCCATTTACAGTTCTGTAAATCATCAGAGGCACCAATCTGACATGGCTAGAGAGCCAGTTAAGGGAAACAAAAATTGGTAATATATGCTCAAATGTTTTGGTTTTAGTTAAGATTCTAACGGCAGCATTCTGAACCATTTGACGACTTTTAGTAGTAGTGTGTGGTAGGCCCGATAACAAAATCTTACAATCTAACAAAATCCCTAATCCAATCTAGAAGAAACAAAGGCATGAATTAGGCTTTTTGCATCAGCCAAGGACAGAGAAGACACAGGGTAGGATGAAATGTGACACAGAAATTCTTAGCTGTCAAACTTCGGGAGATAAAACATGGTTGTCGAGACTTATTGTTGATCAAACTGGTGTCTATCTCGAGCTGGGCCAATGACCAGCATCTCAGTTTTATTAGAATTTAGGAGCAGGAAATTAAGTGACATCCAGGATTTCACAGCAGATAAACAGGCCTCTAAATTTCTAATTTGAGCGCCATCATCTGCCTTTACATACAGCTGTGTCCTATGTGTAGGAAACTAATTCCAAATGTCCTGCACTAATTTATGACTTTTAATCTGATATAAATATTGCAACGACAATATCTGCACAGTAATGTTTCCTTGGTTGTATTCTGACAACACATAAGAAAGCTTTTTATGACAGATGTGACAGAATGTGTTGCAATGTGTTTTAACACAGTACTAATAACTGGAACTCTATGCTTAAACACTGGCAAATACGCAGGGTGTTTTTATCCACTAGAGTAATTGTTGTGATCTTGGTGTAATTTAGGAAAATATCAGGTAAGGTTATCAGTGGACCAAATACCAAAGAAGACCCTGTACTGTTATAATACCCACGTACCTCTTACTGTGATCTAAGTGTGAGCTGAAAAGTACTGTATATTTGATGAGTATGCGTTAATGCGTTAATGTTAACTGTTTCTTATTTATACAAACAAATATACATAAATTACTATGTACATAGTAATACTGGATGGAATAAATGACTCTAGCTGTTTGGAAAGTCTTTGCAAATTGTTTCTGCATAATCACAATCTTCTTTACTGTTAAATGCACAAATTGCACGATTACTAGAACATTTTTTTGTGGGGGGGGGTGTATTAACAGAAAACATAGCAGACTAATATGCGCTAATGTAAGAAATGCGAGTCAGAAAGGCAGCTCCCACCGTAGTAATAATGGTAAAAGAGCACTTGACAGCAACAGGAGGCGCACTCATTATAATGCAGAGACATAGGGGGCTTTATTAATGCCTTTGGTTTCTCTGGTAACATTAGTTCTATTCAACATATCCATGTTTGTGTGTTCTCTTCAGGAAGTGCGTTTCACCCTGGATCGCTGTTCAGGGGCAGCAGTAATGGAAATGGAGGGACTCGGTAGCTGGCTGACCACCGAGGACCACTCTTCCTGTGAAGTGACAGGCGTTACACCCAACACTGACAGGTACACACAAGCTCCTGAAGGCACCTTACACACTATATTTTTGAAAGACAGATTATGACCGATCCATCCACCCCAGCCTCCTTCTTCCTGAAATTTGTCTGAATACTACATCACCTGACGTTGATAGATAGAAGAGAGTGTGCCAGGGTTATTCAATCTGCATTTAATTGGGGCCACATATGTACATGTTGCCAAATGAAGGGTCATACATTTGTAATTTCCCATTTTTTAAAATCTACATCCAAGTGCTGCAGTTATGTTTAAAAAGTGTGGTATAAGAACAAAATCCTACAAATTTCTTTTTATGATATTTCACTAATGTGAATCATGAGAATATTTACCCATAGCCCAAAGTCATAATTGTTAAAATAACATTATTACCGTTAGCGTGATAATGATGAAATAGGGGTGGACAAATATTTTTGCCATATACTTGTTACAATGAGATCATTTAGTTTTGCCAATAGAAATTAAATAGACCTTTTCTTTTGTACCACACTTTGTCACCTTTTGATGTTTTTTATAGAGGGTTGATAAGACTTTCTTTTTACCTTTTGATGGTATTGTGGTTCACCTCAAGGCTGCACTAATCAATATTTTTATATGACCAGAGGATCAAATCCGTCTGTAATTTATGTAAATCAGCTGGCCAAGTGAATGCTAATATTCTTCCATGTCTGCTAGATGTGTAAATATGCAACGATTTTCTAACACATTTTCCATAAAAACTAGGTGATAATATGTCAGTGTTGTGTTTACAGCCTTATCTGCTGTAGCAAAGTGGCCCCCCAAAAAACTGTCTTTATGTGTAAATCAAGTCATTTTGTTATTCATTGCTTAGAATGAGAGCACAATTAAAGCACCAGCTTTTGTTTGTGGCTGACATGATTTGATATCATGTGTTGAATTTGTAAGGCAAAGTTATAATATGCTGGTTGAAAGCTAAAGCAATTGTTAAAGAAATTAAAAATGTTATTAATACTATGATGAAATGGGCGTAATTGACCCTTCGCTAAGCCACGCCCCGAATACACAGCTGGCCAATCACAGCGCATTATAGGACTCGCTCTAACTGAACATCTCATGGCTGCGCTCCATTGACTCTAATGTAAAATGAGTCATTTTCTAACTTTTTTTGGGCTGTAATGTTCTAACATCTGGTCAAACGCTGTTCCTGGTGTACTTGTAATAGTTACAGCAGCTACCCAGAGAGGTTGAAAGGAGAAGTACGATTTATTCTCTTTCCAAAACCTAAAATAAATCCAGAGAAATGTCAGCTGTGGATTGTTCCTAATGTAATGTTAGTTAGCTAACGCTAGCTAACTTCCTACTGAACATAATGTCATAAATCCCTACTGTTCTGCTTTTTAATGATTGTAATAATGAATAGAGGCTTATCCAGCTGTACACGAACAGTGTTGATCCTATCGTTGTCTTTTGTCTCTGTCGTCGGGGGATGAGGTTGTTCACTTGTACTGTTTGATCGGTAGGCTTTAGCTTCTATCTTTCATTTTTTTCACGTCAGTTTGAATCAGTCTGAAATCAACCTTTAAATGCATAATGCAACTGCAAAACTGTCTTCTTCTCTCTGAGATCGCTTTTTCCAACAAATTTGACAATATTTTTTCAGGGAGAGCAGCGCCGACAGTTTAGATCGGTCGGACCTGGAAAATTTCCAAGTTAAAATATCCGATTTCCAACCTCATTTATTCATTTAGCCGACGCTCTTATCCAGAGCGACTTACAATTGCTATACATGTCAGAGGTCGCACGCCTCTGGAGCAACGAGGGGTTAAGTGTCTTGCTCAGGGACAC
>JAPMOB010207639.1:0-20457 GCA_029875015.1 Lepomis gibbosus
GTGTTCTCGTTTAGGTTTTGTCTGTTATGTTCCCTGTGTTATAGTGGGTCAGTTTTTGTCTGTTTACATGGCTTTCTGTTGTCTGAAGTTAGATCCTTGTCTGTATTTTGTTACATGTGTTCATCCCATGTCTGCTGGTCAAGTGTTTTCTTTTTCCCCTCAGTAATCTCCCTGGCTGTCTCTCTGTTCTCCCCTCTGCTCTCTCCTTGCCTGCCTGTAGTCTCATGTCTGTCACCTGTGTTGCTCCCGCTCTGCTTGTTAGTCCTGGTGTTTCTGTCTTGTCTTTGTTGGGTCATAGTCTAGAGTGTGTTCCCTGTTGCTCCTGTCAGCTCGTCTGTTGGTTTGCTCAGCCTCAGTTAAGTTTGTTCCCTGTCAGTCGTTTGGACTTTGGATTTTTACCTGCTCTGGATATTTTCTGTTGGATTCCCTGTTTGGTTTTGGATTGTTTATTTCCTTTGGATTCTCTGGACTCAGCCACTACTTTGTAAGTGTGCTCGTTTTTGTTTATTAAATAAAACCTTTTGAACTTACCTGCTCTGCATTACGTGTACTGCGTTTGGGTCCTACTACCTGCTACCCTGCACACCAAACCCGTGACAGTCAATTAAAAAGAAGAGTAGCAAATCCTGCATATATACTGTTTGGTAGTTTGATTTATAAGAATAAATATCATATATAATTTATATTTGATCAGCTCTTCATTTTCTGTGTGTGTGCAAAAAATCTTAACTTGTAAAGCAACTAGTAATTAAAGCTGTCAGATAAATGTAGTAAAGTAGAGTGGAGTAGAATAATGTGGCAGAAGTCTCAAGTGAAGTAAGAGTACCTCTAATACAGCTGGTAAAAGTGGAGATAATTTTAATTACTTTATACACTGTTAGCTGGCTTCTGAAATGTAGCAGAGTAGAAGATAGAAAGTAGCAGAAAATGGAAAGACCAAAGTACAAGTACTTTAAAATTGTACTTAAGTACAATACTTCAAAAAATGTAGATACTTTTCACTGCTTATAATTGACTATTTTATAACAACCAAATTTTATATTTCCTCAAAATCTTTGGTAACCAAAAAAAAGCCAAATGTTCTTCCCAGATTCCTTGTGTCAATTATAAGGTTCACTTTATGAGTTTTAAAGACCCCCAAGAGTTGTTCTTTCTAGTAATCTCTGAAACTTGTTTTTAACGTAAGTGATGTGTACCCTGAATAGCTTAACAATGACTTATAAATCTCACATGCATTCTTGTCTCAATGCTTCATTTTCTGTAACTGATTGCAGTGGAATTAAAATAGTCCTGTAATCAGTGATGAATCAGTAATAAGGTCAAATTACCAAATCACGCATTTGAAAACTTTCCTGTTCAAAGGAAACTCTTGCAGAATTAAATGTAGGCAAAGTGATGACTCATCATCCTTCAGTTCTCCAGGAGCTGCATTAGAGTACATTAGTAGAGTTTTTGGCTTTTGCTAGCTGATTGTGAAATAAACTTCCGTATCAGTCTGTTCTGTTTCTGATGACTGTTTCAATGTGATGGTGCCCGGAAATGCAAAAAAGGGTCGAGGTTATTATTTGTAGTCCTAATGAGAAAATGTGGATGGAACAGCACTATACTTGTATTTGTATACCGAACACAGGTCTGTACAGCAAGAAAACATTTTTTATTTGGTGTCCCATTTTCAAATAGAAAATTACATTTATTTGAGAAACGTTACAGTACAACTGTTATCTGGACAAAAACATCATAATTTGAATTAACCAACATGAAAAGCAAAATATTTTGACCTCACAGTAATTCTTTAATCCTCAAAAAAAAACATCTAATAAAAATAGGTAAGAACAATAATTGAGGTGATATAAGCTTATGCTTGTGACAATAATTAACAATAATTTCAAATTATAAAAAGGCAATTTACAACATCGCATAATTATTTTGAATATATGGGTGTGCATGTGATACAACAAATACATTTAAATACAAGATACTATTGCAATTATGTTTTGTATAAGGAATCAATTTTAGTGAGAATCTTCTAATAGGTAATGAACAATACTACACAGGTAACATATAACAAACCAGAGTTGCATTTTTTTGTAGGTTAGCAAATTACACCGCTTAAACAATGTTTTGTGGTATTAGTTATTAGTCGCTTTAAAACAGTACAAATGGATCAGTTGTTTTCTGTCAGTATACCAGTAGGCTGTGTATAAAAGCAGAGGCTGTCTGTCATTTTCACCACCATCATATAAGACATAAATTCAGCTATTTATGTCCTGCATACATTTTTTCTGCCGTCCTCAATTTGATTTTGCTTTAAGTATTGTTAAATATTTGTCCCATAAGTTCCATATTACTATGTTACTCCATGTTCTTATTCCATGTTACTACTTAACTGTATCCAAACTACCGCCCCGTGAGTTAACAAATGGTTACTCTTTTTTTGTTGAAGCATTTTATTTCCTCATACAGTCCTCAAGTGAAAAAGTCTTTGGAAATGGCCTCCACAAAGTTGGGTGCTGACATAAGGATCCCAATGGTGCAGAGGACAGTGAAGAGTGAGAAAGCCATGAGACAAAGCCTGTCGATAACAGACGCAGCAAACTTCCACTCGTTGCACACTAACTCATCCTCGTCTTGGTCACGGAAACGTTTGGCAATATATCGCACCTCCTCTAGGATCTTGGCCAGCTCTGGTTCTACGCTGCCTACTGAGGAGCTGTGACCTGTGGGGAGGAGCATCTCATCCTCACCTGCTCGTCCGATCAGGCGTCCACAGAGGACCCCAGAGTCAGGAGAGGTGGCAGCTGTGGAGTAGTGGAGGCTCTCCAGCCCGCGGATGCCAACATAAAGCATGTTGCCGTTGGTGGATTGGGAGGCTGAGGTGCTCGCATTGAGTTCAATGCTGGTCAGGCTGCTCCGTGGAGCCTTGTTGTGACAGGCTGACCGCACTCGCGCCTCACCTGGGCGCTTCATGCGCAGAAACCAGGCGCACCAGTTCAGCAGGATCACACGGGTCTTTGGAATCAAATAATAATCAACTTTAAATCAATATTATTAAATGAAAAATACACATACAGCCAGCCTTCATCCTTTAAGTCTAATTTGTTTGGGCTTACTGCTTGTCAGCAACACTTTCCCCAAACTGACCAATCACAATAAAAAGCTGATTATACCATGGCCCCAGAAAATACCAGTTTCTGATTGGTTGGCATTGTTTAAGTACAAAAGGTATAATGATTTCACAGCAGACAGTATATTAATCTGCAGGTAACAACTCTGCTCTTTGCAGCAGTCTTTGCATTAGCATTCTTTGATTTCATTGTGTTATCATCAGAACACCTTATTGTGCAAGAAAGACAGACATTTATATAAACACATCGGCCAGACTGAATCCTCCAGGTAAATATTTGTTAAAGTTTTTATATTTTCAACAGGCTAGCTAACTTTTGCACATTTGAACACTAAGCAATTTTTTGGTGCTGTCCTGAAGAGAGTCCTCTAAATACTGCTAGTTAAATACCTGCTAAATTCATGGCCTTCAACAATAAATGCTTAACTAATAAATACGACTATAACTAAATAGAAAAGCAGTATAATCAAAGACGTTCACATTTTATCATAATAGCAGCCACAGTTTTGTGGTATGGCTAGAGGCAAGTGACGACATTGATGTAACTGGGATCATAGTACAAGTCACAGATAATGGTATAATATCAAACAACACTCACCCACTTCGGCATCTTGCCTCCATCAGGGTCATGGTGGTGATACTGTAAGACCAGGACTGTAGCTATTACTGAGAGACCAACAATGACCATGGTAGTGGCAAAGTACTCAGCTGGGTAAAGAAGAAAAAGAGGAGATATTAAGAATGGATCCAGAAAACTGTGTTTTGCAGTAAAACAGAAGCAGATAACATTACAAGAAGAAAAGAGGATAAAATAAAAGATCTCAGGAACAGAAAAATGTAAACTTCATGAATCAAACACACTAATCACTTTACACACATAAAGTGATTAGTGTGTTTGAGTCTACTACTTCTACTTCTTTCAATATAGGGACTCAGATCTCTAAATGAAAAACTGTAAATACTGGAAGCCTGCTGAAGTTACACTGTGAAATAAGAGAACCCCAGATTAGAAATGACTAAACAAATTTCCAACCATGTCTTCACCAGTTGACACCCATAGTGACTGCTTTTAACTTTAGCCAGGCTTACCTATTAAAGGCACCGAGTCTGATGTGGCGGGCATAATCTCTGCAACTAGCAGCATAAAGACAGTCAGGGAAAGCAGGACTGTGATGCCTGGGGAGGAGACCAAATCTCAGTTAGCATTTCATATCAAAACTTAAGTGCAATGAAAAGTAAACCAGTCAGATCACACAGGACCCAGTGATTCTTTGATGTTGAAATCTGCCACGAGTCTGCATACATTTGATGTTTTCTGTCAAAAAGACTCAGTCAAACAAATATTTCCATCCTTAGAAATGATTTTGTAATAAAAGTAAACAACTGAGTGGATTATCTCTGGATTTTTTGTCTAACTATATAATGTTTTCCATTCAAGTGTATTCATTTTACTCATAGTCATATTCTGTTGTTCTGATTTGTTCCTGTTTTGCGTAAAGTCCTCCAGTTTATTCCATGCATTTGTGATGCCTTCTATTCTTATGCTAATTTTGCCTTGTTTCAAATTTTATGCTTCTACAATGGGTTGGTGCACTACAGCCAAATGGGAAGGAGAAAAGCCACAATAAGAATTGCTTATACTGTGCCATAGTCATTCACTACATCACCTGAGAAGGTACAAGCAGAGAAAGATATCAAATGTATTTTTAAAATATATGTGAACAGACATTACAGTTGGAACCACCGAGGAGTTTCCACTAATGAGCTGCATTGCTAAGCCACGGGTGCTACTTAAAAAACCTTCTCAGCATGATTAAGAGTCACAAATTTAACTGCAGGCATTCTGATATATATCCGACACCTCTGAAAAACACTTAGCTGCCTGTAAGTTGCCATGACTTCTGCTGCTGCTGAAATTTCTTATATCTGTGGAACAAGGAGGAAAGGTGAATCCTTTTAAATGACAATTAGTGGTGCATGCATGATCTCAAATATCATAACTAAAACTGATTTTTTAAAGAGAATAATTATTGATTATAATGATAATTTAAGTGTTTAAATTGTTTTAAAAACATACAGTATTTTTCTACTTGACATTAATTTTACAGATTAGATTTAGAGTTTTTTTTCTAAATATTTAAGAATTAAATCTGATAAATTCAAAAGCAACTTGAAACAATACTTCAATTAATCTGGATAATCCACCTTATTGCCAACACTTGTTTTCAGGAACAAATATTCTACCAAAAGTTAGAAAAAAAAAAAAAACTGTTTCTGCAAAGTGTTGCAGTTAAAAAAAAATTAAATGCCATACCACAAAGTTCCAATTCCATAGCGATGCAGGCAGAAATTAAAAAGCTCTGAGAATACAACCTTGACTAAACGCATAGCTAGATACCACATGGGAAAATATGATTTTGTTTTGTGATTTGAATGAAACTGCGCTTTAAATAAATGTTTACAATTCTATGAAATATGAGAAAAGGCATATAACTGATGAATTGTCCAACATAAACAATAATTTACACTGATATAAAATTATTGATTAAAAATTCAGAGACTATAAGAGTTAAAAATGCACAAACTATAATATTCCAGTTGATCTATGTGGGCATTTTACAAATCATAATTCTCATGACAGCCCAATTTTATTGTTGTTATATCTGGGAATATATGCTGAGTGTTCACCATTCTAAAATAATAATGTCATTGAGTGTTTGGGTTGATATACTGACTTCATTTACAGTAGATCTGTGAACACATGCCAGCACACACACACACACACACACACACACACACACACACCTAAACCCACACATCTGGCTCCAAAGCACTGTTTGGTTAATTAAGGGATCCAGCTGCAATGCAGGACTCTAATGATTTAAGGAAGGCACAAAATGCATAAATCAACACCCCCATTCCCCGACTTCCCACACCCACTCTCACATACAGTACACACACACCCACACCTATACCACCACCACCACGACCTACCCACTGTCTATACTAAGCCAAGTAAAATTCACACATGAAATGGGTTTAAGCATTCAAGTCAACTGTGACAACGGATTAAATGGTTTTCTCGGCCCACTGACAGTTCAGGCAGTCACTCCGTGCTGATTATTAGATTAATTCTCAAGTCCACAGAGGAAGTGGATTAATGATGAAACCATTGTTCTTTGTTTTTCAAAGAATGACTGATGGTAGACAAATGGGCTAGGATATGCATTTATTCAAGATAATACAAATGTAAGAGCATTAGAAAGATTTGCTGTGTGTTGAAACCACTTGGGCTGTAAACAATTAAATTTGATTATGATCGCATTCGTTTTCAGCTGAATTCTTTGAACAGCACTGAGTCGTTATTCATAGGTCACAGTAAAGTCAACATGGTAGGGGGCCATAAGTGAGCTGGTACACATTTTAATTTGAAATGATAAAATACAGTAGCATTCAGAGTATCAAAGGGCATGTAAATTTTGCAGTAACAGTGACATTTGAGAAAGAACTGTAAGAAGTAAACACATTTCAAGAAAAAAATATCCAGAAACTATTTACTGGGTCAGATGTGCAAAAGACTTGACATGGAGTAACATATTAAGTCTTACGCACATTAGTTATGTCAGGATCTGAGCAACTCCTGTGTGTTAAGAGCAGGTTTGGACAAAAATATCAAATAAGCTTAACACCAAGACATTGCACTACCTAAACATGATGTTGAAGTGTGAATTATGTATTGAAGAAAAATTAAGGGAGAATTGCACTGCAGGCCACTGGGCTGCAAAAACACAGTCAGCCAAATTCTTATAGAGCTAGTAAAAATATATAGACGGATGTTTCTGATACATATGCTCTGCAAATTTGAAACATTGCTCCCTAGCAGCAGCCAAGGGACACAGAGGTGGGCCAACAGAAATAAATGCACCTCTACTTTGGCTCACAATGATTAAAAACTAATGCAGTTTCAGTAAAAATATGAGACGAGTTGAAAGCCTCAGAAAATACTGTACATTTAAATTTGAACCTATATGGATGAATGGACAGAGCCAGACAAGCAATCTACAGTATGTGAATGTGTGTGTGTGTGTGTGTGTGTGTTCGTGTGTGTGTTCCCTAACCCAGTGAAATCTTCTCCCCAGAGTCAGCAGGCAAAAGAAAGACGAGCAGGGCTAGAGTGGAGATCAGGACACACGGGATGAGCAGATTGAGGCCATAGTAGAGGGTCCGTCTCCGCATGACCACAGTGAAAGTGACGTCAGGATATGGTTCCTCGCAGCAGTCGTAGAAATGCTCTTTCTTCCGTCCTGGAACTTCTGTGAGGCAAAACGAAACAAACTCAACAAAAGTTATGGATAAAACATGCGTGATGCACTTTTGAATATGAATCCTCTGTACTTCACGGGCCCCAAGTCCCTCTTACCGACAAGATCCCACTCTCCATTGGCGATGTAGCCGGTGATATCAGCCTCCAGCATCTTTAAGTCCAGAGACCAGCCCCCGTATGTCCAGGAGCCAAACTTGAGGTCACATCTCTGGACATCAAAGGGGAACCAGCGTACATCGATGTGGCAGGTGCTCTTGAAGATCCCTGTTGTGGTGAGAAACATGAAAAGACCAAGACAGATCACAGAAAGACTTGCTTTGATATGTACTGTACTTCACACTCACAGCAGAAGGCTACTGAAGAAAGAGAGAGAAAGAAACAGATGGAGTGATATTTTGAGCTATGATAGACAGCATATTTAATGACTATGGAATAAAGAAAGCAGAGGGCGATTGAAAAGCTAAATAACAGTGCCCAATAGCTAGAGAGGCAGCAAGAGAGGTTTTACTCCAACAAGATATGGAGTCCAAGTCCCATTCATCCAATGAGTTTAAAAATCCAATATGACAATGAGATGAAAGTGGCCAGTAATCCTTCAGGAGAGGCAGGCACCAAACTAATTTCCATCCACATATAAGGAAGATATGAGACGTCGGCAGTAAACAAGATCTCTCCTCTCTCTCAGTGCCATGAAGATGATTAACCTCAGCAGGGAATGAATAGAGATGGGGACAAATAGAACGTCTCTATTTACCGCAATGAACCTCAGTGGTTATAAGGAAACTCAAATGATTTGGAACAGCTGCCTGTGTCGACTCTGCATATAGTTATTTAATGCAGTTGCGTTGAGCTCAAGCGGTGAATTTATTTTGAGCCAATATGGCATTCATTGAGGGCTCATTTGTAACAAAGTTGCGAGGCGATTTGCTTGCGACAGAGGCAATCAATCCAGAAGAAATTCAATGATGAAGCTATTTACGCCGATATTGATTAAGATACTGAGGCAAAGCAGCGCTGCAGGCCAGCGCTTTTGCATGGTATGGGGAAAAAATGGGGGGAAGAAGAGTCTGCCAGGGAGAAGAGTAATCGACAGCTGTGACAAGAAGACCTTCTGTTTTAATGTGTTCCCATGCATGCATGTGAGCGTTTGTATGTGTGTATACAAATGGTTTTACAATAAGTGTCATAGATATTTTAGGAGGGTGGCAGCAGTGGGTCAGTAACCTGGCTTGATAAGGAAACTGCATCGCAGATCAAAGCGTCACTAATAAACTCTGATGGTGATGGATCCATGTGAAGCATGACATTTTTGTTACTGGGATAAGAATGTTTTAAAGCACAAAGCGATCATAGCAACAGTTGGACAATTTGGGAAAATTATTTTATGTCAAGTTGGCTCATCTCTTATGATGTTATGTACTATTCATAACTGGACTAGTGGGTCATTAGACAAGCTAATCGGGATCTGAATAAATGTGTACAATTATTGGCAAAGCGTTAGATGAGAAGATGAATATCCCTCTTATATACATATTTTATGTATGCTAAGTATGAAGCCCCATTCAGCATTTGCTTAGCTTAGAATAAAGACTAGAAAAGCAGGGGAAATACTGTCCAAAATAAACAGGTAACAAAATTCGCCTACCATCACCGCTAAAGTTCACTAATCTCTTGTTTGTTTATTCTGTTCATAAAACTCAACTGGTTTTGCACAGATTAAAGAAATATACATTAT
This sequence comes from Lepomis gibbosus, assembly GCA_029875015.1. Lineage (NCBI taxonomy): Eukaryota > Metazoa > Chordata > Actinopteri > Centrarchiformes > Centrarchidae > Lepomis > Lepomis gibbosus. The sequence continues at coordinate 9,184 of JAPMOB010207639.1, forward strand.
GTGTTAATTAGTGAGCTTTAGAAGTGCTACATGGCAGATTTTTTTTAATGACAGCAAAGACCAGTTGGCTGTTACGCATGTTTTCAGTTTTTATGCTAAACTAATCTATGCTAAGATAAACTGCTAGTTGTAGGTTCATTTTTACCACACAGACATACGAGTGATATCAATCTTCTAATCTAACTCTTGACAAGAAAGCAAATATGTAGACCAAGAAAACAAATAACTATGCTGAATAGAGCTAAATATGCTAATAGCTTTAGGGAGTTCATTCAAAGCTCCTATTCATGAAACTGTTGTTTCATTAATCCCCGAAAGAAAATACAGCATAATAGTGGGAGCTTGAGTAAAAATTTCCAAATAAAATAATGCTGAAATTAAAAATCAAACTGCATATTTTTAATGAGGATTTTTCTGTTTGATAAATGCACCTCTGGAATTAAACAAAATTTATTCAATTTATATTTTTATGAAAAGATGACTGTAAATAAAATACTGTCATTGTGTTTGATGGTACTGCATTTGCATATCATCAAGCATGATAAAATAGTGATACCTCCTCGTTCTGTTCTTTAGTTAGACCATATGGTCAATTAACTTCACTGTATAAATCCAGTACTTTCCCCTGTACTGTTCATGTTTGTAAGTCACATAAGGATACTTTATTAGCAGGAAACCCAATGTTGTTCCAAGTCTGTTCAAAGGCTCTTCTGTCATGTAGCAGTATGCTGTCTGGCAATAAGTTGTTGTAACTGTCTGACTATGAAAGAACACTGACATTCAGCTTTATGTAAATATGGTTAAAAAATAAGCAATTTGATTGCCTGTATGAAAACTCGTTTTCCATCTATGTAGATAAAGAACTAATGGTGTTCGTGAAAATTCATGCAAAAAATCGGGGATGCCATCATGAAATCAAAAAATTAAAAAGGAGAAAACAGGAAATCTGATTTATAGAAAAACAACATGCAGTGTAATTTCAGATTTCAGGCTCTTAAAAAAGACACTATATGTTTAATTATTTTCACATATTTACATCCTATGTGCAGTCTCTTTTAGAGTCTGGAGGTAGAATAAAAGGTTGAGTTATCTAGTTTGTTTAAAAATAACATGTCTTCCATTTTATTTTATTTAGAAGAAAGTCTTTACATAGCTGCTTGTGTAAGTTTAGCTGTGTGTATCAGGTGTCTCCCAACAACCAGCATCTGTGACTACTTTGAAATATTTTTGTAATGTGTAGAAAATAGCAAGGGAAGGCAGCAATGATCCAACGTCTAACATTTCCAAGGAGTAAACACCTGGTTTTGTCTGATACTGAAGTGTCAGGGCTAACAGAGATTATGACTCTTACCTGGGGGTAAGTAGACACAGTTGCCCGAGGAGTTGACCAAAATGTTGGTGTGGAAAGTAGCATCGAATCTTTCATCTGCACTGTGGAAAACATGGAGCTACGTCAGTATTTACTGCTAAGTTATCTGCAACCAGTACAGCTTCAGTGGAAAATATTTGAATAAATTCATACACTGATGCAACCTTTGCAGGAACCGCTATTAATTATAAGGCTGCAACTTAAGTTGGAATGAGCCACAAACAGCGAGAGGAACAGATGTGGTGGGAAAATACAAATATTTCTCTAACTCATTATTGCAGCAGGTACACAGCACACAAGGATTCACAGCTGATGTAACATTTCCCTTGAGATGGTTATTCAGTGGTTACCCTCATTCTCCCCTGCTACCCACAATTCACTGCCTCTAAATGAACTCCCCAAGGGTTGAGGCATGGTTGAGCTGAAGTTGAAAGAGCTGCTTGAAAAAGAATAAAACTTAACTTGCCGCAGTGTCTAATTCAAAGAGTCTCAAATCAAGGCTTTACACAGTGGACAATGACAAATGAAGTACAATGCTTTTTCCCTCATTAGTTGATAGAGAGAGTGGAGTGCCTCTAATGTGATTTGTTCTGATCTTTCTTAAAAGATTGATTAATGGTGATCTTTACAACATTTTCCATTAGGGACATATAATAAAATGCTCTTTCTCCCATCTTTTTTATACAAGTTTACTCATTTGTCTAAATGATTTATTGCCCTTAAGAGCTCCTCTAGACAGCACTGCATATATTTAAACTGAAGAACACCACTGACCTTGAATTGTAATGCTTCTGTCTGAGGAGTAGCTTACCTAACAGCATAAGCTGTATCAGCAGCATTGTCCATTTATAGTAACCTTTCTGATTAACCTTTTCAAAGGATATACATTCACTTTATGCATAGTAATCCTCCAAGCTTGTACCAGACATGCATACTTAGTTTTAGTTAAATTAAATCTATCCAAGATATTTTGTTTTTCAAAAAGGAAAGAGGTTTAAGTACATTTTGTGGAACAGTGGGGTTTATCTATCTTTTAATTTCTGCTTAAGGGTCTTTCTGCAGGATATGCTGAAAATGTCCTGTGACAACATCGGGTCTGATGCTTTGCAGACCTCCTGAAACAAGCAGAGGCCTGAATCCAGCATATTCTGGCTTGTAGCCTGAAAATATTGTGTTATGGTCCGGTGAGCCAATGACAATTTCCCACTCTGGTGAAAAATAAAATCATATTCTATTCTATTTTATTTGGGATTCAATTTGAAGGAAATAAAGCACTCGTCGACTGCTTGTAAAGGCTTTTTGGAATAATTTTACGCTATCATGTGGCATTTCTTCTTTATAACTCGTGCACACTGCCTAAATACTGTTTTGTTGAATTTGGCTCATTTGTTGGTGTAGACATACAAACACTTTCACAAAATAACTAGATGTTTGATGGGTCTTGTGCAAGAACATTTTCCTCTTATTTTTTGTACCTTAAGGTTTGATCGTACAAGTGTTCCGAGTCTGATTCAGCAAACACTGTTAACAGCGTTTCATCATGATGAATGCCACCTGCTCAGGAGTATATGCACGTTTGTGAGATTTAATCATTAGCAAAATCAACAAACTTAATTTGCTATTTGAGGCTACCTGTTCCACTCTATTTGTTTCATTCAGAAAAATGTCACCCAAGAGCAAAAAGAAGAACTTCACACCACAGATCTACAAGTCCTGCTGTCAGAAATTAGCAGATAAAAATTGGCAACTAGCAGCCAGACAGTAGTGGCATTAGGGGACCCAAGGGGAATGTTTTATTTAATTATTCAAACTGTCATTCTAGTCGAATTCAGTACATTTAAAAGTTCAAATTAATTCACAAGGCATTTAATTAAGTCAAACTATGTGACTTGCTACAGTTCAGGACAACTCGTACATGTTTATATCACATATAAAAGTGTAAATCCAAAAGATTTTGTGAATGCCACACATTATCTTAAATCACCTGGACATCCCATTTAAGAACGAATCGGTGAGTAGTGGTGTGGTTCTTTCATGAGGCTCAGTGTTTTCTTAAATTAATATTTTTAGCACAAGATCACAGGGACCAAACCAATTATTCCTTTATGTTTCAGAAAAGCCAGATCTTTGGTTTCTGATATATCAGAGTCAGTGTCATTTTAACAATGTTGTTTTTAACTCAGGAACACAAAAATCCAGAATACATCAACCCTCTGAGATCCCCCCAACTCTACTGTGTAGAGGACAATGCATGCAAGCTGAGTTTGACACCATGCATATCCAATTACAGTGGAGCACCAAGCTGATCTGTCCTTACAATACCTACCTGTTATACAGCAGAATGTCTGGCTTCCAAATGAGATGGTCAGGAAATCTCACATTGGTCACACCTGGATACTCAGATGTATTCCACTGGAGGTAATAATCATTCCATAACTGTGGAATACAGAAACATAATGTAAGTTTCATATTTCACATGTATATCAGTAACATATCCTTAAACCGGCTCTGAGTCTCCTGTTTTGCAAATTTTGTTTGAAAACTGAGGCTGGACTTTAACACAAGTGTGTTTTTAGTGGCAGTGACAGTTACTATAATGGGTAAAATAAATGTGACACCAGCTGTGGGTGACATTATGCAGTGGTATGCTGCAAGATTTGAGTTTAATTTAGTTTCAGTGGTATCTGGAGAGGAATAAGATTTTCTGAAGTACATTGTTTTTTTTTTCAATTCAAACAATATGAAGTGTACAGGAATGAAAACGCTGAATTCTAGAGGATAAAACAAAACTTATAAATCAGACACAGGTTGTAGATTCAACAACTGTTGACCTAAAATTCAAACATACAATATTACTATAATTCTAGGTTGGACACAGAAGATTAAAACTAGTGACGTTGTTTCTTTGGCAGATATCACTGCAGTGAAAAGGTATTCATAGCACTTAAACCAAATAGTAATGTCATGACATGTTTATCAAAGGGTGTTATACAGTATGTTGAATGAGACTACAGCCATACTATCAGCTCTGTGATAGGCAAGGCATGTTTATGATGTTCACCATCTTAGTTTAGCATGTTAGCATGCTAACATTTACTCATTAGCACAATACAGAAAGTACAGCTGAGGCTGATGGGAATGCCATTAGTATTGTAAGTATTTGATCATAAAATAAAGTACTGGACAATAACAAAATTCACCAAATTTATTACAATTCACGCACATGAATGTGTATAGAATGGGAATTAAAAACATCAACCTGTTAGTGGTTCCAGAGGAAAAGTCAGAGGATCGCCAAAGTCATTAGCATACCCTTGCAGTCTGGACAAAAGTGGTGGATATACATACTGACATGGCCATCCGTACAGACATGTCCCTAGCATAGCTCTAAAGCCCTGATGCCTAATAACATGCCACCTATTGTAAATAATGAGTAGAGAGGTATGGGTGATTACTTTCACAGGGCTGAGCTCAGAGCTGAAAAGTCAAGATGGCAACAAAATGGAAAGGTACAATACATGACAAAAAATGTTTCATGGTTCACAGTGACATCTTTGAAAAACAACCACAAAACCCATCCAGGCCCTCTGCAAATGTGTGCATGTGATGACTTGCTGCTATTTACAGCTGAGTAGAGAAAGAGTACAGCTCGCTGATCTGGCTAAGACATAATATCGAGATTTTTTTACACCTTGATGAAATGGCTTTTTCAAATAAGATGTATAATTCAATTTTAATTATTCAAACCTACATGGTATTCAGATAATGGCTGTGGCCAGCACTGAGAGATATAAAGGTCAGACGCTAATAACAGCTGACTAAATCACATTGAGGGAGTGTGGAATCACCTGTATGGCTCACATGGTAAATTCAGAGTAAAGTGCATTTCCACAGTCATGTTATTCTCACCGACTTGCTGCTCTTTTTAACAGAAATACTAATCTCATTCACTAATTCCAGTATTTCCATCTACTTCTACTTTACCATTCTTTCGATCGAGGTTGAGGAATATTTTGATATTTGGAGAAATACGCTGATTGATTTCTTGCTGAGAATTAGAGGAGGAGATCAGTACCACTCTGATATCTGTATATTAAATATAAGGCTACAGCCAAATGCTGGTTTGCTTAGCTCAGCATAGAGACTGGAAACCGGGAAAACAAGTAACCTGGCACCGTTTTTTTTTAACAAATTAAAAAAACAAGATAAAAAGTGACAATTAGTGAGCTTTATATGTGTTGGTAGATGGATTTGTTACCTTTCAAACAGAACCAGGCTAGATGTTTCCCCTTGTTTCCAGTCGTTGCTAAGCTAAGTTAAGACAACCAGGTTGCGACTGTAGCCTTATGTCAAAGGCAACAGACAAATATGACAGTGGTATCAGTCTTCTTGCCTAACTCGGTAAGAAAGCATATATCCAAAAATGCCAAACTATTCCATGAAACTCACTATCAGCCATGTGAGAGGGCAGCATGGGTAAATAAAATAGTGTAATGAGTAAAACTAAAATACTCCACAATTGTTTGCCATTGCAGTTCATCACTCAGGTATCCTTAAATAACCACGAACATGACACCTAAAACCAAAACTGAAGCTACTCAATTATTCATGTCATTATGTTGTAAATGCTACAATTGTCCGTGCATGTATAATATGCTCATTCCAAAACTATCCTGAGGCAGTAAAAATCTTATAATTACTACTCTATGGAAAAAATTATTGAGTGTGTAATCTTACAGAACCATCTGCAATGTCTCAAAGTGACTTTCAGAGATGAACGCATCTTTAGGACATTTAAACTTTCTTCCACACAAGTAGCCTAAGCCAACATATGTTAGACCAACGCTAACAGAGGGTAGATACTGTAGATCCTGTATTTGCTGTCTTGTGTTTGAGAGCCGGAGTGGATTTGGCAGAGTGTGGAGTGAGAGAGATTGAGTGAGACTGCTGCTGTGATTCCACAGGGTGATTTAAAACAGCCCAAGCAGCCTTGATACAGCTTGCTGACGGTGCAGCAGCAGGGAACTCATGTCACACAATGGACAGGCTGCGATAAAACATCTGTGCTCATACACTTCATCTCACTGCATGGAGGAGAAACGGGCATATTGCTCTCATGGTAGATGAAATAAGACTGGGTACCAGTAGATGTGATTGTAAAACAATATACATTTCAACACAGACATACTATATTAATAATTAGTTACATTTGTTGTGATTAGATGCACAAACTAAATAACAAGTTAAAAGCTGAAGCTAAAATGTAGCCAACAATTGAACATGTGGAGAAAAATGCTTATTCACTTTCTTGCAGAGAGTTAGATGACAAGATCAATAATATAACTCTCATGCCTGTGCAGTAAATATAAATATAATACAGCCAACACCCAGTAAGCTTAGCTTAGCATTAAAACTGAAAGAAGGGGGAAACAGGTAGCCTTGCTCTGTTTAAAGGTAACAAAATCCATTGGATGAGTCAGATAGACTCTAGCATCTTGTGGACACCAACAGGATAACTAGATATAGAAAGTATATGGATTTATTATTATAATTATAGTAAATTGAAAAATGTATTATGTGTTTAAGTGTAATGATAAGGATATGCAGCTCCGCGTATCTGTCTTTAAATACATCGTACAGGGAAAAGTCTTACCAGTTGTAGCCAAATGTTGGTTGTTAAAACCTGGTTCTTCTCATCCTGTTGAAAATTTTATATTTATTAATATTATTATTCAGGTATAGTGGTGTATCTTTTCTCAGTTTACATTTCATAAAGGAGGAATCATGTCACTGAAAAAATTTAAACATTCACTGTAGCTTCACCTCTCAGGGCAGGAGTAATGAAAAAAAAATCAATTGTTAAGCAGTGACAACTGTTTAGCCTCAAGACGGTTCCTTCCTCAGTTGTGCTTTCTGCATCAATTACACTTTACATTTGTGATTTAAAGACATCCAAATCAACATATAAATATGACTGAAAATGTATTAATGTGCATGAAAGATAATGGAAACACTTGATCAATAAAAAAAAATAACTGTCAGTATTGATGTTGCCCGTATTGGAAAAGTAAATATTCTTACACATGAGAATTGATTTTCTGAGTGAGTTATCATAACAGCATCTTGTGCAGTGTATATGCATGTGTGGAGAGCCATTATTTACTCACCACATCCATGATCTGTATGAGGGTTAATCCAAAGCGAACAGTGAGAGTCTGAGAGTCATTGACGACTGGTCTCTCCAGCGGGTTGTAATCAGTCATCAGGTCTCTGTACAGTCTGCGCTGGTGTTTCCCTTGAAGAGAAACTACAGAAGAGAAACGCTGTTAGTCTTTCTCTTTTGCCAAACTCATTTATACAGCCATCCTCCAGCACAAACATTTTTATGAACTGAACTTAATGAATATTTCCCTCTAAACCACAATGTAAATATCATGGTGGCACTAGAGGAAAAGTCAGGAGATCAGTCAGACATTATTCTCTGTGGAAAAACAATGGGCAATCTATCCAATAACTGTAGAGATATTCCTGGACTAAAGGGATGGACAGACAGACATTGCCTTTCCTAGAGCAACGATGCTAGTGTGGCTTTCATGATTGCGCAAATTATAACTTTGCTTGGATATGGAAGTAAGTTGAAGGATGACACTGAGCCAAGACTGCAATTGCCCCATTCACTCTAAATCAAGCTCTCCCATCACCATGTCATCTAATCCCTGCTTGAGTTTCTGGCACAATATCACACCTCTTCCCATGTATTATCTTTCTTTATGTTGCAGGTACCCACCACAACCCCAGCTCTACCTAGCACTCCTTGCTGGAGCCCTTTCAGACCCCGAGTGCTGCTGATTCACCTTAGGCATGGACCATGCAAGTTGTAAAATACTTGCCTGCACTAAAACCTCTCACTTCTAATTTTTAATTTCATTTAATATTTGTCAGGGTCTTTTTTGTTAAATTAAAATACAGAATGGAATATTTTAACAAAGGCTAAGGTGATGAGAAACATGCAGCCCATACAAGACAATTACCCAAATACAATACCTGGCCTTGATTCATCTCATAGGGAAATCAGACTTGCCCCTCATTTTAACACACTTTCGTCTCCCCTCATGAGTTATGGAGCATTTTTGGCAGCATCTATTCACTTCACTAATGGCCATAGCCCAATTATCCTAAACCACCTATGAGAAGCACATTATCCCGATGATTTGGCAGAGAGCTTGTTGACTGTAGGCATCTCCCCATTTCTCTGCTGTCTGTCGCATCTGGTTCTTTCATAAAAAGACTGAAAGACTGGCTGAAAGGTGGTCTTTGTCCATGGTTGAATCCTCTGTGGACTTACCCTTCCCAGTCCCACCATAATTAAATTTCACTATGAGGATCAGCAAGATAACATCAATTTGTGTTACTGTCCAAAGATGTTTCTGTAATACATCCATGTACATTTCTTGGCAATCAGACCATGCAAAGAGCATTTCGGATACGTTGTTAAGTAAGCTGTGAGCCATAAAAGGGAGAAGCAAAGTCTTTCTACCTCTTAATTAAAATTGAACAGACTTAATAATGTCAAGGAGATTGACAGTAAGTAAGTAAGTAAGTAAGTAAGTAAGTATCCCAGACATGTGCTCAGACATTTAGATGTGCATGTACACCCCAACACCGCTTCTCTCCATCCGCCTCTCTACGCTTCACTCTCAGAGAAGCCTCAATTAGCTAGTGGCTGTAAAGTGCAGAACAACAGCCTGAGTCAGTGATTATCATTAAGTTAATTGCCTCAATCAAAATATTCAAAATTCATAGCACAGAAACAGCATGGCTTGAATCTTTCAAGAACTAATTACCAAAAATCAGGGTTTATTATACGGTTTCATCAGAGTTTTTATTTTTCATTTGCATGGGTTGACTTGTGATGTGCGTTCTTCTAGACTTAGCACCAACAGAATATAATTGTATACTATTTTTATACTTCATATTAATGCTGTGCTACTGTGATATATATATTAAATTATTATTAGTCACTTTTACTTGTTTGTCCCAGTATTAGAAAAAAACACAAATAGGCCTACAGATTAATGCCATATTACTTTCCTCATTTCCATCCAAGAAAACACTCCACCTAAAGTTCATCATGAGATACCTTACATAGCATCAGTAAAAGCTGCAAGAAGTTCAGTGCTGATCTGACAAATCAGTCACATACAGCAGACAAAAATTGAACCGTAAGGTGTATGTTAAACCATTGTAGGCTAAAAATGGGGCCTTGTTTTGCAGCTATTACATTTCTACACCCTGTAGCTACTTGTAAAATCATATTGTTAAATAGCTTTTAACTTAAAAAACGTAGTCCACTAATTACTATCAGGCACAAGAATAAAACGAGGATCAAATGGAAATACAAATCTTTTACTTTACTACACATATTTAGCATTTGTCTGGTCGACGATATTTAGTTTTGTGGATTTTGCTTGGGCACTTGCATTAGAAAAAATGTTAACCTAAGTCCAATAGGACAGTGCTGAGAAAAGAAAGGCTAGGACATCCCTTTAATAGTGCATATTACATAAAGGCTGCTAGTGAAGTCAAGTTTTTTATTTAAAATAACATTAAAGAAGGAGGTTACCAAAAACTCGTTGACTGGCACAACAGGTAGGCTATGCCATTACAGTTAGTAGGCTTGCAAACCAATCCAGAGCAGGTCAACTTCACATGAAACACAAAACCCGTAAGAAACCCTGCTTCCTAATCAAATTTCAATAGCAATTAAAGCGCATGTTGCCTACCTTTCACCGTGAAGGCGGTAACCGCTAGAAAAAGCAGAAAATTCAGCAAGTCCATGTTGAACCGAGCGGGGAGTGAGAGCAGAGAGAGTCCTCAGTTCGTCTCTGAACCTAAAGAGATGCGGGAACGATGCTCTGTGTGTATGTGTATGTATGTGTGTGTGTGTGTGTGTGTGTGTGTGTGTGTGTGTGTGTGTGTAAATAACTCCTCCTCTTAATGAATAGCTGCTGTTTGGCAGGACAGCGATGAGATTTGTTGCAGCATCAAGACTGATGCTCGCCGACTGACCATAAACCCAATGACTTAGTTTTGGGGGGGAAATTATAATAGAAAATGGGACAAAAATGTAGATTCCATCTCCATCTGCTGTAGCCACAAATACAGGCTTTGTCAGTTTTTCTACATTGTGAAACATATACATTTATAAAATCTCTAATATCCCAAGTATTGTTGTGGTCATTGTTTTGTGACTAAATGGTCCTAAAAGATCCCCAAACGATGCAACCCTAGGATGCTAATCCAGTCCAAAATGAGTTTAAAGAGTTTGAAAGTGGATGGAGAGGGATGCAAAAAAGGTGACATCTGCTGGTCACTGCAAATAATTACAACCGTATTTTGAAATGTATTTGATGCGCGAGTCTTTTCCTACTGTTTATAACTCTAATTTTGCAAGCACTGCACATATTTTTGAAATTGAAATTGAAATATACAACCAATCCCAGAATAAATTTTAAAAAACAATAAAATAAATACATACATAAAAATACAACTTCAAAATCAGCTTATTATATCTAATAAAACTTGACATGATATGATGTGGTAGGCCTTCTCTGGGATAATAATTTTAAAACACAATAAAAATTCAAAATAACCTAAGAATACCACAACAGCTGGGGACATTAAATTGTCAGTGCAGTAAGGTCTGCTCTGCTTGGTGCTTACTTTGACAGTGAAATATAAAAAACAATCTGATTCATAGGCTAAGTAAAAATCCAAAAGGAGATTGTAATGGGAATTCCAAACATGTTGCATGTAACCCTGGAATCAGGGAGACTCATCTGTGCTGTGTAAACGTAACAGTCAAAATATCTCTGTTCTCTGTGTTATCCAGACTTCAGGGACAA
>JAPMOB010207642.1:0-21973 GCA_029875015.1 Lepomis gibbosus
CGCAGCCTGGGGGAGCCGGGGATTGAACCGCCGACCTTCCGATTAACGGCCAACCCGCTCTATCTCCTGAGCCACAGCCGATTAATGTTGATCTTTTGTAGTATCTCAGATGAATACAAAGATTAACTCAGTCTCCTCAAAGCAAATAGAAATGCTCTTTATTGTAACTCATGGTTAATCATTCACATCACCATTCATCTGTTACATCACCTGCATCCAGATGTGAAAACAACAACAACAACAACAATAATTATACTGTCATTCAGTAGTTGAGTATGTACAGCAGCAGGGCGACGCCGGACAGGTGAGTCACCGTCAACGAGTCTGACCTTTGACCTCAGTCGTGTCGTGTCGTTTCAGGAACCTGTAACTGCAAATTTCATTATATATAAGGTAAGTAAAAATACGACATCATCATCATGACATCATGCATTCAGCAGTTAAAATATCAGACGTTGACAGTGATACGCCTTCACAACGTCGCCCTGTGTGTTGAAATAATTAGATTTTTAAAAAAGAAAACACACTTTTAAAATGTACAAAAACAAAAGAACAAAATATGGAACAATCTTTGTGTCATCATGGTGTTAGTCACAGCAACCAACTTCCTGTTTCTTACTACACACAACCAATCAGAACAAAGCAAAAATCCTCTCATCAAACAGCGTCAGTCATTCCTTAAAAAAATATCAAATAAAAGAACAAAAAGGAAATCATCTCAACGTAAAGTGACGATGCTCGCTCACTCCAACTGACAAATCGCACATCTTCATCCAGTTTTTTTAAGTTTTTTTTTATCACAGATACAGGAAGCGTGCGGTGGCGAGGCCGACATGGTGGTGTGTGTGATGCGGGATGTAGCGGCGGTGATTTTGGCGTTTGCAGTGAGAGTGAATTCATTCTGACAGACTCCACAAAGTTGTGTTTAAACCTGCTGAAATCTGATTTAAAGGTGCTGCGAGTCTCATTTTACCTTCCATAAAACACATTACTAAACCACCAACAACAACAGGAGCATAATGACTGTAAACAGACCTCTGAAATTCTGGATGTGTTTGACAGTTTAGTGTGAGCAAGACAGTGAACTAAATTAGCTCTCGGTTTATGCTGGAAAATAACTTTATATGGGAGGAGCTCAGAACCTTTATTAAATTAACTTTTTAATTTTATTTGTCAGTGAGACTAGTTTATTTTTAAGTTATTATTTAAATGGTTGGCCAATTTTGCAAGCGGCAACCTCCGGGTCTCACGAGTGAAGCCAATGTGGAAGTAATTTAAACCTGCATTCCCTTAAACGCCCAGTAGGGGGCGACTCCTCTCGATTGCATAGAAGTCTATGAGAAAATGTTTCTACTTGTCAGCTGATTTATTCCCTCTGTAAACACTTTCCTGATGAGTTTATGGTCTCAGTCGCTAGTTTCAAGTCTTCTTCAACACAGCATGATGTTCATTTAGTAAATTATGGTCCCATTTAGAGGAACATAGACCAGGAAGCAGGGGAGGCTTTAGGGCGGGGCTACAAGCTGATTGACAAGTGCAAAGAATCTGAAAGGAAATGTAGTCTGTGAGTGTGATAGAGGTCGACAATCGTCTCAATTGTTTACAGTCATTATACCAAGCTAGCTGTATTAATTAGATTTATTATAATGTAATCGTACGTATTGCACCTTTAAACTGTCCATTCAGATCAAGGTTCAGTTTTAAATCAACTTCTGTGTTTCCTTTTTTATTAGTTAAAGGTGCTAAAGAAGGTGAAACTTCATAGATTAAAGTTCTCCATATGTTTGTGGAGCTCAGATATGATGCTGATGGATATTAATAGTTTCTAGATACATTACTATGTGTGCTCACGGTGTTACAGATGTACCGAAGTGTCTCTGTGTTAATGATGATGTTCATCAGTTCAGTTCACTTCGAGGTGCGGAGGTGAAAAATGTCAGTGTAAAGATCTCCAGCTATTTCCCATCCTCCCCCAGGAAAGTCTCTTTTTCGTCCTCCGTCGTCGTCGTCGTCTTCTTTGATGGTGAAAATGCGTCATTCTCTTTTCTCAACATTCATGTATTGATATAATTCACCTTTTTGTTTTAAATGAGTTTACATTTTCATTTTAAATAACAAACATGCCACTTCTTCTATGTAGGTTAAAAAAATAGCTGCACATCATTTGGTCACGAAGCAACACTAGCCGACGCTAAAATGTCAACAACCTGCTTATTGGACAAACCAGAGCTGCACAGAGTTCAGTCGTGTTGCTGCTCTTGAGCTCTGGTTTAAAGGTTTTCATTGTTCTTGTTCACTGCAAAATAGTTTTCGTGTATCTGTGTGTGTGCACGGTGTACTTAGATAAAATAGGGCAGTGGCTTTTGCTGTGTTACAAAGAAAAACCAAGGAGGAGACAGTTTCATCACAGCCAGAGGGGGTTGATTTTTTGACATTGGCGTCTGACGTCCAAGCAACTGAAGTTGTGAAACGTCGCAATTTGGTTAGGTTCACGCACCAATACTACATGATTTTTTGTTTTACACAGAAAACAAAGACCAGTCTCCGGGATGAACGTCTGGTTTCTGACCCACCAATCCACCTCAACCATCTCCTTACTCTGACTTTTCTGTTACTTATACTAGACTAGATCAATGGCGCTGCCATGTGCATTGGTACCAGATGCCGACAGACGTGACAAGGCATTGATATTTGACGCCCTGGGAAGTGGCTGGTGAAGGGCTCAGCGGTGAAGTTAACAGTAATAAATATTCAACATCTGGTTAGACTTTGGTTAGAAAAATTTGGTTAAGTTTAGGAAAAGATCAGGTTTGGGTTAGAATAAATGGGTTGTTGCATAAATTAGCTTGGCTTGCATCACTAAAAAGAATCAACGCTGACATTTTATCACAATCAGTTGATTCAAGCTGGACTCGGATATTTCCAAATAAATATTAAATTAAATGTTCAGATGTGGCATGCAGGCATTTTAAAGTTTTCATTTCAAAGAAACAGAATTTTAAAAACTGTTTGAATTCACATCTTGAAGTTGCAAAGTTAAATAAAGAAGTAGAAAAACGTAACTAGGTTTCTGTTACAGGTTTGGACTTTCTGGACGACAATAATACACGAAATAAATAAAATAAATGAATTGAGTAGCAGCTTGTTTATAACACTTTTAGAAAATGTTAAATGATAATCTTCAGTGACAAAGCCGGTGTATTAGCTTCTTACTGCGGGATGTTAAACATCACACTGTGATCAAACTGTCTCCTTGTTTTACTTTCAGGTGCTGGGAAAGAAATGCTGTCATTTTGACATCGTAGCTGGCTAAGCCAACAGGAACAATCCTTTTGAAAGATCGCTAAAAGGTTCCTGCAGTCAGCATCTGTACTGAAGCCTGACTCAGAGTCAGCAGGAATGTTGTTTTAAAGCCCGACTGCAGCTGGAAGATCCAGAATAAAAATATTTAAACTTGAATTAATCTGACGTCTGATGGAAATAAATCTGTCTGTAGCTTCAGAAGGCTTCATCAGTCTAACCCACAGAAGGTGTGACCTTTGATGTATAATCTTGTATATATGGAAAACATTTAATGCTATGTGACTGGGATTAACATAAAACCTTCAGTGAGGTCAACAGTAGAAGTAACTCCATTTCCCAGAATTCCACCACTGCAACCAAACAACTGAGCTTTAACATTATAAAGATTAACTTTCATTTTACTGCTGTGAGAGTAACAAACCCAGAGGACTCTTTACCTGCAGCTTTTTCTGGCTGCTCTTATTTCACAGTTTAAAAAGTTCTTAGACAAATGAGAAAGCTGACAGAGCCGACCAGGAAGTGTCCTGACATTGTGCCGAGTCACACCAGAAGATTAGGCGATTTGAGGATATGATTGATATATAGCGTCAATATCAAGGTATCTCTACCCGTTAACATCTCTGGGTATGTTAGGCCATCATAGGTTGTAAGCAAATAAAAACCTGATTTGTGGCAATAATTAATTTCTACATAACTTTATAAGCTGTTGCCAAAAAACACAAAAAGACATTTCTGTCAGATTATTTTATCCATTGATAATTGATTTGACTGAAAACCTACAATATCATGATAAAGGTCTGTGTATTATATTGATATTGTGATTTTAGGATTACATGATGAAGGGCTTTATTCATATCATCCACTCCTAGCTAACATAATGACTAGTGAGCCAGTCAAAACAGCTCGCAAAGCTAGTTAGCTAGCTATCAGTTTGCTAGCTAGTAGCAAGTCAGCTAGCCAGGTCATCGGAATACAAATTATGGAGAGCCTCAGCTTCCCATGGACCACCATAGGAATTGTGTATTTCAGAGACAATATGTATGTTAGTCAATGGAGAGAGACGACTAATGTTTAGATCCCGTTTGAATTGGGCCTCAACTTAGACACACAATGTTTTTAAGTTTAAAAGATAATTTAACCTAACGTGACTGAAGCTAACATTGCTGAAGCTAACGTCAAAGAGATAAAACACCAAGAGTCGTTGGATTAAACACTTCAGGCGAGATACGTTTGTGCATAGAACATAGCTAACTTACCTAGCTAGTAGCAACCAAGCATTGAACGTTAGCTTAGCATTACAACACTAACATGTTGGTGACATATATTATGCGTGACGAGAGATGTAGTTTATTGAACGGTTTCACACAAAAGTAAATGTTACTTTAGAGTTTTACTACAAACTGCGGCTTTCTTGACTTAAATTATCATTAAACTGACAAACATCATGTGTGGAGCTCAGGGCACAATTCAAAGAGCAAACATTAGTTGTCCCTCGTTGTTGACTACCGAACATGTTTTTGGACCCTCCGGTTCTGCGGTGGCTGAAAAAACTCAAAACACAACTGCAACATAAGGAAACACAAGCAAATGAAGAAACCAACTTCTTCTTATTTTGCCTTTTTTCTAAATGCTAAATTTGTTCTTACGTTGCAGTGTGTTGAGCTCCGGACTGTCGAGACTTCAGCTTGTAAAAGGTCCCCAAAACCTGAACTCTAAGCAAAAAGATCCACGTGGATTTACTGTGAAATCTCTTAAATTAATTTAGTGTGAACTGTTAAAAATGCTGGTGTGACCGGGCCTCTTCACTTCCAGGTTAAACCCACTGGAGTTGCTCTGCTCTCAGTTTTCAGAGTTTACATACCAGCGGTACAAACTTCCAAAACTGGGATAAAAGACAACATTAAAGAAGCTTCTTCTTCTCGTGATCTATCCAAACCTGCCTCTGTGCTTCCACATCTTGACATGCAGGTTGATTGTTTGCGCTCGCTCAGCAGTTTTGTTATTTAAACATTTCCACAGACATCTAGAAACTGAAGCTTATCAAACAGTAGTTCTGCAGAAATCTAAAAGTCACTGCGTTCAAACCTTCACTGTGAATCACATCAAACCCGAAGCCTGAGGCGTCTCACTGAGCGTCTGACTAACAGTGAGCTGTTGTGATGATGGCGGCGGCGGCGGTGCTGATAATGATCTTTTTTTCCGTGTGGTTTGGGGATCCTGCAGTGATCCAGGAAGAGTAGGGGAATGTGGGAGCTGCCTACCCAGCGACGTCAGAAGAGACAGACTTTCTTCTTCAGTTCGTTTCTCTTCCAGACGGAGAGGTGGTCGAACTCCTCGATGGACATCCCGAAAACACTGAAGAACTCCTCCTGAGAGAGGTGTCTCTGCAGGGGCGAGAGACATACAGAGACACAGAGAGAGAGAGAGAGTGAGTCCAGTGAATACCATCCACCTGAGCACATCTGTTAGTCCAACTGTGAGTGAAGCCGACAGTTTTACCTCCAGCCTGGTTCTGTCCACGCCTGGGGGAAGCTTGCTCCGCCCTCTGTGTGTCACCACCAGCATCTCATAGGAGTAGATCTACAGAGATCAACCAATGAATCAGTCAGACAAGGAACACAGCTACAAGCCTAAAGCCTGATTTATATTTTTGTGTCGAATCTACGGCAAAGCCTGATCTGCACCTCCCCAAAAAATTTAACTACACAATACAGTGATGCAGACCGTAAAAACTGTGATTGCTTGGCAAAATTGCATTTCCTTCGAGCCCCCAGGAAGTGCTCCGTGCTTTTAAGCCAATTTTACTAGCAGCCGAACAGGCTGCTGTAAATGATGGATACATTTTTTTTTTTTTGCGTCACAACCCCCACAAAATGACTTATTTCACTTTCAGAATTTGATCTATTTGGTCCGATAACGTTTGAAAAGTTTAGAAAAGCTGCACAATTATCATTTTACCCCCATTCAAGTTAGCGGAGGGCTAAACCGGAAGTTAGCCTGCTCGGCCGGCAGAAGTCCACACAGTGGACGCTATAACGCCACCGTAAACTAGCGTTTTGCCGGTCTAATTGCAGAATCAAGCCCCTTTCGCCCCATGGGACCTTATTTCAGTAAAAATAAGTAGTCAGAGACGACTAATGTTCAGATCCAGTGTGAATTGTGCTCTGAATTAATCACACATATGATGTTTATCAGTTTAAAAGACAAATTAAGTCAAGACCGTCACAGTTTGTCATAAAACTGTAAAGTAACATTTAGCTTCAGTCACTGAGAGAAACAGTTACACGACACATATGAGACTTTTGGTCTTTGTATTTACATATTTTCACAGTCTTATACTTATATATACAGAAAAACTGCGACTTTCTTGACTTAACTTTTAAACTGATAAACATCATATGTGTGATTCAGGACACAACGGGATAAAACATTTAGTTGTTTCTCGCTGTTGACTCCCAAACATATTTTTTCCCGTACTGGTCCACCAGAAGGGGAGAGGCTTATGCTATCTATTAATAATATTAATAACATAAAGGATAAAAAAAAATGCTGATTTAACATTACAACTTTCTGAAATTTAAGTGTCAGTTCACCTAAATTACAAAAAACACTCAATAGCTGGAGGTGAACAGAACTTCTTTGACACTGTGGAGTGTGTTTGTGTGGATTTACCAGAGTGACACATTAAGGTATCTCTGAATGCCAGTCAACAGAAGAGAGAAAGTGTGTTTTTTTTAGTTTGGGTGAACCGACACTTTAAATTTAATTATTAGTAGAAGTTATTAAAAACAAACATGCTGCTGTTACTTTGTGTTCCAGCATGCTGGGGAGGGAGTTTCCTCGGTCCATCCTGGAGTCTCCGTTCTGACACACATGATCACATCAACACGTCAGTAACACAGCCAATTATTAGAGATTAGAAAATGTTTGCATGAACGAATCAGAGCCTTACCTGAAGCTCTGCAGGCCGAGGACGAGGAGAGAGAGAGTTCAGAGAACATTACTCACAACCTGATGTTTCACGTCGGCTAAATAACATTAAGCTGATAAAAATATTACTGTAACGTTGCAATATGAGTTTCTCTGACTTTCCAGCACTTTGTGTGAAGCTCATGAGTTTACCTTAAGTAAAAGTATATATGCAACCATGTAGAAATACTATGTTACAAGTAAATGTCCTGCGTTCAGATTTTTACTTGAGTACTTGAGCTAAAAGTAGTAGGTTTAGGCGTTTTAGGCGTACCTGCAGGAGTTTTGTCAGACGAGCTGAACTCTGCCGACTGCAGCTGAAAACACACAGAAACACGTTCATCGCCGTCATCATGGAACTCTGCTGTGATTGGACGTTTCTGTTCAGAAGTACTCACCCTGGACAGGCCGGTCTTAGAGGATGCTGGGAAATACACCGACTTGGAGGCGTTGGACCCTGCAGAAGAGGAGGTCAATGAAATACAAATATGCGTTTCTGAACGTAACCCTGCTCAACAACATATATGTACAATGACACATATGACTGTTCCCCAAAACGGCATGCACAAGCCCGA
The DNA here is from genome assembly GCA_029875015.1 of Lepomis gibbosus. NCBI lineage: Eukaryota > Metazoa > Chordata > Actinopteri > Centrarchiformes > Centrarchidae > Lepomis > Lepomis gibbosus. Next base: position 7,848 of record JAPMOB010207642.1, read on the forward strand.
CCTCACATGCCCTAAGTCACATGATGTTTCACAAGTGGAAAACGTAGAAGAAATCTGGAGCTGTTATTTGTTTATAATCAAACTACATTTCCACCACATGGCCTTTGTTTGAAATTTTTGGACCGTTTGAGTTTTTGCCTCGCATTGGTTCAATTCAGGAACCAGACCTTTAGGTGTGAACCCGCCCTGAGAGAGCAGAAATAAAGCGAATGTGACAGTGATAAGGAACATGAAAGAAAAGGGACCCTGATAACGTACTGATAGATCACTTACTGAAGAAAAACTCACATTATTATTATACAGGAATTTAACTCTTAAATAAAGTATTCAGAGATGTCAAAATAACTTGAACCTGCATTTACTCATAAAGATAAATCACTACGTAAAGATGCATTTATTAGAGAAATATGTTGTGTTATTATTGTATTATTACTGAATTATTACCGGGCATAATACTTCAGTCATTTCATGTTGTCTGTGATCATCCTGACCACTAGGTGTCACCAGAGCTGTGTGTGTTTGTGTGTACTCAGCAGAGGAGAAATAGTACTACCAAAGTGTAGAAAAAATCATGCAATCAAAATCTTCTTTAAGTAAAAGTACAATAGTATTAGCATAACAATATACTAAAAGTACCTAAAGTTAAAGCACTCATAATGCAGAATGACCTAATTTTAAGAATAATGTATATTACAAAAATTTATTGCAATTATTGAAACATTAATGTGTTCATCACTTAATTGTTTTAGCTGGTGAAGGTGGAGCTCAATTCAAATACTTACTTATGTATTAATTAACAAAGTATTATTAACAAAGTAAAAGTACCTCAAATTTGCATTTGAGTACATTTCTTGAGTATATGCACTTTGAAAATGGTTAATTTTCAAGTTAATACTTCTTAATACTTTTATTGGAGGAACATTTTGAAAGAGGGACTTTTCCTTGTGCTGGACTATTTTAGTAATGCAGTATTAGTGCTTTTCCTGAAGTAAAGTCTAGTAGTACTTCCTCCACCAGGATCTGTGCAGGTGAGGTTTACCTGTGTGATGGCTGCGGTCTGGCAGCGAGCGAGTTTTCCTCCTCAGAGGAGCTGCAGATTTCTCCAGCTCCTCCTTCAGGATGATTTTCCCCAGATTAGACTGAATCTGACGAGAGAAGGAGACACAGAGTGAGACACAGAGTGACACGCAGAGTGAGACACATAGTGAGACACAGAGTGAGACACATAGTGAGACGCAGAGTGACACGCAGAGTGAGACACATAATGAGACGCAGAGTGAAACGCTGAGCCTCCACACGCTGTGTCCTACAGTTACCCTCCATCAGTCCTCCTACACTGATCATCGCCTCCTTCACCTTGTTCAGTTCCTGTTTCTGAAGCGCTCTGAGTCCCCACAGCTCATCATCCAGCTCACCATCCTCCTCCTCGTCTTCATCTCTCTGCTCCTTCTTCCTATACTCCTTCTCTACAGAGAGGAAAGGAAACAAGGACAGAGAAGAGGTAACAAAGATAGAGGAGAGGAAACAAGGACAGAGTAGAGGTAACAAAGATAGAGGAAAGGAAACAAGGATAGAAGAGAACAGGAAACAAGGACAGAGGAGAAGAAACAAGGCCAGCCAGAGAAGAGGAAACATAGAAAGAGGAAAGGAAACAAGGATAGAAGAGGGAGGAAATAAGGGGAGAGGAAACAAGGACAGAAAAGGAGAGGGAGCAAAGGAAACAAAGATTAAGGAGAAGAGGGAACAAGGAGAGAAAATGAAAAAAAGTGAGAGAGACAGAAGAGAAAAGGAAAAAGGAAAGGTAACCAGAAAAAAATGAGAGGAAATGAAATGATGGAGAGGAGCGAAATCTTTCCAATAAATCCTAAACGCAGCACGAGATGTGTTTTACGTTTTAGTGTGTGTGTGTGTGTGTGTGTGTGTGTGTCGGTTTGGGTCGTACCAATCACGGCCAGGGAGNGGGGGGGCAGGGCCAGTACTCGGTCTCTATCTTGGAGGGCTGGTTTGGGTCTGGAGGCTGAGCTGCAGGAAACTTTGAGGACTCGATGATCAGGTCCTCGATGTGCTTCCCCTGAGGGACCTGAGAGGACGACACATCTGTACACAACACGCACACACACACATGCACACACACACACACACACACACACATTAAAGCTGATTAAAAGCAGTGACATCATGTCTGTGGTCTGCAGGGGGGCTGCAGACGACCCACATTCAGATCTATTCTGACTTTATGACTCACGACATCAGACTCTGTTTCTCTGTTTTAGACACATTTTAAAATATAAATAAAAAACGGACAAAGAGTTCAAACCCCACCAGGTGTCAGACCCTTGGTCGCTGTTTAAAGCCCTTTAGCGTTGGATGTGTAGCGCTCTGTGGTCAAATTAGCAACAACAAATATGCAACGTTCGGTCAGACTTTCAAAATAAAACCATTGGTTAACATTGTGAAACATTAACCACTAGTTTAGGTTTAGGCACCAAAACTAATTCATTGTTTGTCCGATGTCCGACACATTAACTCCAAGGGGTCTCGACCAAGCGTCCATTTGTGACGAGCGAGCATTTCAGAATCTTTTTGCTCTTATGCATTTTGTTCTTTAGATTTTGTATGAAAACATAATTTCCTCACAAGACTTTGGTCGTACTAGCTAGTTGTCGTCAGACAGAAGCTGCATGTGACATGTGTCAAAAAACCTGTGGCGTTTCATGACAATCCTGAGGGACGGAAACAACAAACGATAGCGTTAAATGTCCGAGTAACACACCTTGTTTGTAGATGGGAGGCTTCTTGTAGATGTTGGTGCCATTTTCTGGAAGGAAATAAAAGAGTTCAGATGAGGGAAAAGAAAAAGGAGAGCAGAGACTGAAGTCTGGCTGATATTAGATTACTGATGTCGTTGTTTGACAGTTAAAATGAATGTCTGAGGTAGATCTCTGGGATTTGGTTAAGGGGAAGTTGTTGTTCAAGAGCTTTAAGTCGTAATGTAGAAACAACATGGACGTTTCTCTGCACAGCGTCTGGGTGATGTGTTGTTATCAGACTGTATGAAAGAAATGGGTGTACCAGTCACTATGATGTCACTGTGGGTTTGCTAGTCTGTCAAGGTGCATCTGTAATTTGTGTTAGTGTGATATTAGTTGAGATTCTAAGTTTAGCTAGCAAAAAAAGGTTTAAAACTACTACTACTAGCAAACACAGAACAAAACGCCACGCTGAAAATAAAACAAAAGACAAAGAAACACGTCGTTACCGGGCCTGTGGAAGTGCTGCATGGCGATCTTGGTTCCAGAGGAGTGTGTGTGCGGCGTGTTCGGTGTGTTCGGTGTGGGCGGCGTGTGCGTGCTGTGTGTTCTGCTGGTCTGGATGGTGGAACCAGGGGAGGAACCTCCAGGAGACCGGTTCTCCAGCCAGTCCCTGGACTCCTTCTGGAAAACAGAGGAACACAGCAGTCAGACAGGAGGACTGAGTTTAACCTGAGACCTGTACTAGGACTTAACCTTTGTTTTTAAGTACAGTACTTGAGTTTAGCTATGTTCCACCTCTGGCTGTGCGTCAGTAAATTTATGAAGATATTTTCTTTTGCTTTCAGATTATTCGCCTTATGATTGTGAAGCTGCCCTGACCTCTGACCTGCTCACTAAACATTAAGACAAACTTTGGGGGCAGGAGGGTCTTACCTCTGGGGAGGTAGGAGGAGAGATGGAGCGAGGAGACAAAGACCTCTGCAGGAGAGAACATAAAAATAGATTAAACACTCCAACATATAAATAGATTCAGAGCGAAGAAGAAGCTTGACAGAACAACACCGATCTCAACACGTACTCAGCTCTGACGTGCGTTCAAAGCCTCTGTGTATTTCTTTAACGCTGTGTCACTAAACCAAAGTATATTTACTCGATAATGTGCAAATTTGAGGTACTTGTACTTCCTTTTCTCGTCACTTTCTGCTTCTACTCCAACACATCTGAGAGGGAAATATTGTACTAACTGCTTGAGTTACTTTATAGATTTTTACACACAAACCACAAGAAGAGTTTATAAAATATATGTAAATTAAACTCACAGTAACAATTATAAAATAAATATCATGAAAAATCTCAGCGTTTATTCTGCTTTGCACAAGCCTGTTTTATTTCAGTAAAAATTTAGTGAGCTTCCTTATATAATGTAAAATAAGCAGGACTTTGAATGCAACTTTTTCATATTTTCCTGCTGATTCTACACATGCAGGTTTATGTCCCGGTGACCAGTGAACGTGCAGTTGACTTCATTTAGATAGAGCTCTGATCCAAGTACGAAGTAACTGCCCAGAGGCGTTAACAACATGGCTGCTTGCCTTTATAAAGTACACTGAGGATCAAAACATGTTCCAGTTGTTTCCAGAAGGCTGCGTTTTCTTTGAGCACCAGCCTCTCCTGACAACAGCTGGAGTCCCGGGGACATCAGCGACATGTCTGTCATCAGTAGGTCACCGGGACGCTTTAACTGAGCTGTGAATAATGCGCCTTTACACAGAAGCCGCTGCATGTTGGCTTCTAAACGCATAACCACTCTGGAAAATCTCTTTGTCTGCCTTCCTTGTCGTTATCATGCTCTGACTCTCTCCTGCGGTAACGAGCTGTCCGGCCTCTAACCGGCAGATTGATGTCTCCTGTCGCAGCCGGACGCACGGCTAACCAAGCGGCAAACTAACGGAGTGTCAGACCAGCCGCCGTCACTGCTCCTCTGCGCCAAGCTAAGCTAAACATAACCTGGACGTCTCTCAGTGTGACACACAGGCATGAAAAACACCTCACAGATGTTTAGTTTCGCTGAAGTTTCTATCAAACAAAAAGGAGGTAAATGTTGGGGACTATTTCCAACGGCGGATGAATCCACACGTGGTGCTGCAGTGAGTATTTGGGGCAGCAGGACGGTGTGTGTGTTCACCTCCTGTGGACTGTAGCTGTAGTGGGGCTGGTAGATCATCAGGTCCGGCCTCTCGATATCCAGGATGGCTTTGTCTCTTGGTAACGCCGCCAAGTCCTTGTAGCAAATAACCCCGTCCTCCACTCTGGCCTGATAGAGAGGAGGGGGGGGGGGATTAAAGATTACTGCCTCAAGATTAATGTAAAGGATAAAACAACTCCCAGCTGTGAGCCTCACCACGATGGCGGCCGCAGGGGATCCTGGGACGCTGGACCCTCTCAGGGACAACACGCTCCCTGGAGACGTCTGGGCCAGCTGCTGCTGACACAAACACAGAGGTCAGAGGTCAACCACAAACTGAGGTTCAGCCGAATGAGAGAAACCTGCAGCTAATGAAGGAATCAATGAGGCTCATTAATGTTTCTGCTCAGAGAAATAACCACTCACTTAAATTTAACCCGAGTTTACAGCAGCTCTGTGAGGCACCAATGGTCTTTGTTGTGCAGTTGTTAAAAAATGTATATATTTATTATGTGACCTGCCTGTCAACCTGCCAGGAGAAGTAGATTTTAGTTTTTATTTTACCTTTATTTTACCAGGAACTCCCATAGAGATCAAAAAAATTATTTTACAGCAGACACCTGGCCAAGATAGAACCCATTAACGCAACATATTAAAATGCTTCATATATAACATGACCAAGTTCACAATAAACAAAAACAATGTCAAACACAATGGCGTCTCAAGAAAAACAACTGTCTGCTTCACCTCAGTCTTCATGACGCTCTTAAATGAATCAATCAGTGTTCACGTTTCTGATTTGGGATCTTTCTGCAGGTTATCTCCTGCGCAGGGTGCTCAGTATGAAAATGCAGATTTCCCCAGATCGTGACATAAAACGTGTAATTTCCTGTTGCCAGCAGGTGGCGCCATGACTTTAAGTGAATGTTGGCATGTGGATGTGTTCAGGACAGGACTGTGAAGTTTGAACAACTTCCTGTTTCATGGCGAATCATCGATTTTTGACGCCACGCCACGGACACGCCCTTCCACGAAAACTCACAGGTGGCACAACTTTTTATTATCAATCCCTGAAGATTGCTCAGAAAAAAATTTAAGTCGATTGGATTAATTATCTAAGAGGAGTTTGTTAAAGTGCGGAGCCTGTGAATCACAAAAAAAACAAAGAGCGTTAAAGGGGGCGTCGCTCCCAGAGGCCTTTTCATTGGTCTGATAACGTGTGCCGCAATATGCTTGAATTTTGTGCAAAGTTTCATGAGCTTTTTTTTTTAGCAGGTTTAGGTCACCAAACATACAAGAAACATGGAGTTCACATGTTTCATGCCTGGACACTGATGACTGATGTTGTCAGTACTAAACTGTATAAAACTATGTTATTATTATTATTATTAAAACAAGATGAGGATCAACACATCATTTAATAAAGTGACTAAAAAAGCTAAAAGAAGGTTGAGTTACAAATTAAAATAATCATCCTCCTCCTGATCCAGCTCCTCTGTGCCAAACTTCACCATTAAAATCTTAATTTTTTACTCTGAGGTGCTGAAAATAGAAATCTCAGAGATTTTAAGACTCCCTCCCTCCCACACGTCGACCATCGCCAGCAGATAAATAAAAGTAAATAACACTTTAAACAGCTTCACAATCACAGGGAAGTGAAAACAGTGTTTACCTTGGGCATCATCCTGACTGCTGATTGGTCAGTTCCTGAGAGAGAGACAAAGACACACCGTGTTGTTAGTGAGACAATATATTTATGACAGTTTACTGCCAGTAAAGTGGAGAGTAAATGACAAACGGGGAGGTGAGTTGTTCAGCAGCTGACAGGATAACCGAGTGTGTGTGTGTTTGTGTAGGTGTGTGTGTGTGTGTGTGTGTGTGTGTGTGTTCGTGAGTCAGCTGGAAAACAGAAAAATGCTGCAGAGGCTTTCTATGACGGACGGCTGCTGGACCAGAGACACCACAGCTGCTGATCTGAAGTCAACACGATGTGACACAGTATGAAGGACGTTTGTCATCTGCGTCATCTGAATAAATAAATAATTTAACATTAAGTTTCAATATTTAGACAACAAAACTGTGCTAAGACACAGGAAGTCATTACGAGCAAACCGGGTCTGAAAAGTCAGTGTCCTGGTTTAAATCAGAGCTGAAGCTGTGTTCATGTCTGGTTTCACCTCTGCCTTTCAGTGTTTATGCTGAAATGTTTATTCCACATGAGAGGAAGCTGCATCTGAAACATCTGGAGAAGACTAACCGATGGAGTGTTTGTTTCATCACAGCATTGTGTGCGTGTGGACCTCAGACAGTGAAGCTGCCAGCTCTGCATTGTCCGACGTGACCGACGGACACAAAGGGATCATTCCAGAGGCCGAAGCTTTGTCCAACACGCACACATAAACACACACATAAACACACACACACACATAAACACACACACACATAAACACACACATGAACACGTGGAAGTCTGGGTAACATGCGGTCAGTGACGGGAAACGACCTGCACACGCTGAAACACTCTCACAGTGCAGTGTGTTCATACCTCAGGGAGAAAATGGGATCATGTCTGCATCTGTTGGGTCTTCAGGGCTCTGCGGCCCGATCAATACCTAAAAAACACACACACATACGTACGTTTTTTAAAAGTATGGTAGGAGAAGGTCAGACAGAGCGCCGGAAACTGGGAACAAACCAGAAGAAACAGTAGAGTTTGTAAAAATGGTTTTAAAAAAGCACATCTGAGGCAGTTTGTAGTTTCCACATTATTTCTGAGGCAGCACCAATTATACACATGTGAATTATGATCCATTACTGGAATCACTTGTGGACACAAACTGCACATCCTGTAGCGTCAGTTTTAATGCTAAATGATATTTAACAGAAAAGACTGAGTAAGCAGGTGGATGAAAGGCCAGAACCCCGACTTTGAACCAGGAGAGCGAGGTCTGTGTCCCGTGTAAAACAAAAAGTCAACATAAAATATTTTCATTTAAGTTACGCAAGTGACGTAAGTTAGTGTTAGTTATAAGTTACCTGATGAACGAAGTTATTTAAACTTAAACCATGATCTGTTCCTAACCTTAAGAAAGCAGTACGTTTCCTAAACCCAACCAAACTGCAACGTTTCACGGCTTTTTCAGCGTGCCGTTTCAAAATGGCAAAAGTTTGGAAACGCTATTTTGAACGTCTAACGGGACGTTGCATATTTTTTTGTTGCTAAGCGTTGATAACTTAACCGCGGAGCCCTAAACGTCTAAAAATGGCATTAAAAGGTACCCAGGGCGTTAAAAAACCCTCCCTAAGTTACGCTTGAAATGAATTAGTATAAATGAATTAGAAATGTACCAATCAAACATGTTATGAATGCCTCATTATCAGAGCTGAGAGACGTATTAATGTCCTTTGCTTAAGTAAAAGTATAAAAATACCTTCCTAGGAATAAAACTCGGCATTCAAAGATTTAAAGTTTAAAAAGTATTTTCCACTAAATGTACTCAGAGAATCAAAGTTCTTGCTCTGCAGTAAAACGTCTCCTCTGGCTGCTTTATTATATGAGACTGTGCAGCGTTTCTCCGTCACTGTTTGAACTACTTTACTCATGTTTTCTAAGCTTTTCTATAAAATCTGAAGCTGAACAGTTGTCAGATAGATGTAGAGCAGGATAAAGTGCCTCTGAGACGTGGTGAGGTAGAAGAACATAGAAGCAGAACTCCTGTTGAGGTATTGATCCTGTATCGATCGCTGCTGGTGTCTGGTGACTCTGAATAATGAATATGCTGGCTGACTGTTTCTGATGTTAACACGGACACCTCCAGGCTGCTTCATGTCGCCAGCAGGTCACAAGAAGGAAGTCAGTCACTCTGTCACTCAGTCCTAAACACAAACGCTCATTCAGTCGATGCTGATTATTTTTAAAATCACCAACTCAAATGAAACGTTTCGCTTTTACACAGAAAACATTTAATCAGTTTCTAAAAATAAAATATTGCAACACATTCTCACTCCCAAGTCGTCACATATGGACGCTTGGTCAAGCGGTTTTAACGCCGGTTACCCTTTAGCGTTGTTTTCCCATGTGTAGGTCATAGGCAACAATAAATATGTAACATCCGGTTAAGCTTTCAAAATAAAACTAGTGGTTAACGTCTTGAAACGTCACAATTTGGAGAGGTTTGTGCACCACTTGGTTAGGTTTAGGAAGACATCAGGGTTTAAGTTAAAAATGAGTGACTGAGCTTACCTGAGTCAAGTCATGTAACTTGCTCAACTTATTTTTGTTTCACGCAGAAATGAACACTGCTCTCCTGACTGAAATCTGGTTTCTGGCACAACCTTCTACCCCAACCATGTCCACCTCACCCTTCCCCTTATGCTTTAGCAGTAAAAATGATGCTACAGGGCTTCGCTGTGACCCAACTCATGCCGACGGGTCTTGACCTTGTGTCCATATGTGACGACTTGGGAGTGAGAACAGATGGAATATTGTTAAAGGTTAAACTACCACATAGTAACCAGTGAGGTGGTGTAAAGTAGCTCCCGCTCGAGAGGCGACAACATCGGTGGTGATGTTGTAAACTAGTAATGACACGGTAGCATTACGACAGTGAGGCCTTTCTGCTGCACAGTGAGTACTTTTACTGTTATTTTAAGTACGTTTTGTTGCTAATACTTTTATATTTGTAGTCCTGTGTAGTATACTGTGCAGCTTTTTAGCAGCTCCTAGTGATGATGTTTTACATTGGAACCACAATGTTTTCTAAGCTCAAACTCATGAGCGAACACTCAGCGTGAGCCACAACAGACAGTTACAGTGATGATCTATCAGCCTTTAGGTGAAACTGATCCGCTCGCTGCATCATAAAGTTACAGTGACTGCTAAGTTAGCATAGCCAAGTGTACTGGATAATAATGAAAGCTTAAATAAGTGAGTAACGTTGCTGTAGTGAACAGGTCTTCCTCTGTGTGGCAGTGTTTTGTTGTATTTTTGTATATTATGTGGCTCATGTTAGTTACAGCGACTGAGAAGCTGCGTACCTGAGTATCTGGAAAACGACAGCGTCAGATCAGTGCCAACGACAGCTGCCTTGCATCACTATAGGCTAGTGAAAACATTTGCTTTGTACAGTTACATAACCTTTTGCAGGCTAAATCAACACTTAGACATAATAGTAATGTGTAATACCGTAGCTGGTGCAGTGATGTGCAGAGCCATGTAACTGTAGTTTAGTGATTCAAACGTGTTTCCCATGTTGACCGAGTTTTGGCCTGAAGTCGATCTGAATCTCATTTGTCCTGACGGCCTCAGCTAATAAAACTTAATGTTGTTTTTTTATCCTTAAGGGGAGTCTGTTTGGTGCTGTGAGCCGGGCGTTTTTTTGGAGTTAGCGGACTCGTTTCGTTAGCGGCGGTGTTATCGTTGAGTGAACAGGTCAGAAACATCGGGCTCAGCAGAGCTCATGCAGAAAAACCACATTTCTTCAGATAGGACGCAGAACAGTGGCTGTTCAGAAAGCATCTTTATGTGAGGTTGTAACCTGTTTAATTATAGGCAGCAAAAAGAGATTAACTGAAAAGTGATTTTAATTTAAAAAACACTTATTTCCCCTGTGAGTAACATTTAAATGTGGTGCTGCTAATCTTTCCCAAGTCAAACACTTCTTCCACCTTTAGAGCTTTTTAACTTTTGACCCCATCGTGGGTGTAAAATCTCAAACACTCTGACAGACTGGCACCAAACTGCTCCCCCATCAGCAGCCTCCCTTCATCCTGCTTTAGACCAGATTCCAAAGAAGATCCAGATCTCCCTCTGTCCCTGGAGGGAGATCAGTTACACTCTAATGTCTGCCTGCCTGGTGATCAATAACCCGATCAATGAACTGGAGGAATCAGAGCTGGACAGTTTGTCCAGTCTGACTTCAGAGGAAATTAATAATTAAGTACTTTTACTGAAAGCACTGCTCCTTTATACTTCCAATATTGTACTTGTATTGTACATGTAGAGACACAGATGGATAAAAAACACACACCTTCAGGTCTCAGGCTTAAATTATAAATCACATTTATAGAAACTTGCTGCCTGTTTGTGGACAAGTGTGAACCAGTATCAGGGTTTGTTTACGAGGAGGATTAAGACGAGGCTGGGTTAGGCGTGTTGCTGTGGAGGAAAGGGATTAACAAATCTCCCTTCAGCTCCCACAGTCTTTGTGTGGGTGTTGTATTGATTTTGCTGTAAAAACTGTCGGAAACTATCTGATGCAAACAATAAAAAACTAGACTGAAACTCTCCTGGAAAACAGAACGAGGTCTCTCTGTGTGCAGCAAACCATCCGAACATTTACGGATGACAAAATCCCACTGGAGCTGTTTAAATCAGCTCACCAGTCTGCTGAGAGAAAACCAAACACAGAGCTTTAAGAAGTGAGAAGGAGCAGGTGGGACAGGTGAGCTCGGTCCTGCAGGTGAAGCCGAGCTAAAAACAGAAACGCAGAGGACGAGCGGCTGCTAGATTCGGTAGATATCTGAATGGAGTTCTGAACAGGGGCCGAGTCCTCGTCATCCTCCTCCTCTTGTTTGCTCTGCGTCTATTTTCAGATTCAAGTTTCAGTTCCAGGAAGTCCATGCTGTTGCTAAGCGACGATGCTGGCGAGAGGCAAACTGCAGGCGTTTGATCTGAAAATTAAATGTTGCTCCATCTGACAAAACAAACCACATGAAGCTGAGTGTTCGGGAGGAAGCCGGTGTCCGTGTTCGACTCAATGAGACGACTGGATCCTTTTGATTCCACTGAGAGACCATTAAACCTGCGGCGTCCATCATCCTGTCCATTAGCTGGACGTCAGGTTACCAAGTCAAGCTTGTTTATATAGAATAACAGTTTTTAGATGACTTAACTAGGCCCTAATGGACTTTCTTTAACTGAACCACCATCTTTTCCTAAATCTAAGCAAACTACCAAAGTTTACCAGCCAGGGGGAACGATCACGAACCGTTCACAGCGCGTCGTGATATTTTGTCTCCTCATTACACTGACAAACAGAGAGAGAGATTTTATTTACGTTTTTATTTTATAAGTTACATTTTAGTCTCGTCATACTGCAAGTTAATATAGTCACAGTGAGCGTTTAAGGAAAGTGTCGCCGTCTCACCTTTGTCTCGTTTTCGTCAGGGAAAAAAGGTCTTTGACGAATATGTTTTGTTTAATTTCATCTGATGAAAGAAACACTAGTTGGTACCGGACACCGGACGCCGTGGGAATAAGAACAGGCTGCTTGTTTTGGGACAATCTGCCTACTTTGACGTGTTGCAGCGTTTCTGTTCTTGTGTTTTCTGTATTTGCAGCATCTTTGTGAATTTTGTGAAATTGATGACGATGTTTTGCTCTATTTGCTGGTGTTCTGTCTATTTTGCACGTTTTCTTTTTTGGTTGCACTGCATCGGTCTCTCTGGGCCACCGTACATTTACGGCCCGACTCAGCTGCCCACAGAAACCTTTGACAGGATCTTTAAAACCTTGATGGACAATGAGCAGAGTTTAAACGGTGCAGGGATTGGCTGTCGACAGTTTAACGATGATACACATCAGAGTTGAACTGATTATACTGACAAGCTTCTCTTTCTGCTGCTGGTTCGTGGTCAGCGTGTCAGAGTTCCTCGCCTCCTCCTCACGTCTGGCTTCTGTCTGTAAAAATATGTCTGTTGATTTTATTTTGGCCGGCAGATCACTGAAACAGCTTGTGTCCAGGTTCCCGTACAGCAGATCTGTGTGAGTCTGCTGGGACGGCAGATAACTCTGTGGCATGCTGGGAGATATCTGAAGGTTGCTAGGTTACCACACCCAGCCGTCCAATCAGCCGGCAGAAATGCGGCAGAGACAAAGAGAGAGATGCTGCACTAAAATAGACCTCCCACCGTCAGACCACCCGACACTGAGAGAGTGTGTCCGTCACATAGTTTCTAATACAACACACACACACACACTGCAGGGTGCACTCAGGTAAACTCCACCCGGCTGCCTCGCCTTGGAGTCTAAATCAAACTTCCCCTGCCCCACAGACCCGATGACATGTTGCTGTGATTTATTTATTTTTTGGAGAATCCACCTCGTCTAAGTCAACTGATTTTCTCCATTTCCCAGAATTCCTTGCTGTCAGCTGCTGCTGGTGCGTAGGAGGAGAAAGTGAAGGTGTGATTCACACTCCTGACTCACAACAACCAAACCGACTGTTCATTTTTCTGTGACAGAATGAAGAGAAGCAGCAGGATTCACAGCTGAAATGTTTCACACTTTGTTTTGGCCGTTGTTTGGATTTAATGTTGACTTAAATCTTATTAAAGAAAGAGTCAACAGGCTACAGAAACATTTCAGTCTGTATCACCAAGGCCTTCCCCCTACTGCAGAAAACATTCACACAGCAGTCAACAGCGAGACACAAATAATGTTTAGCTCCCATTTGAATTGTGCGCTGAGTTACACACATAATGTTTGTCAGGTTAAAATATAATTTAAGACAAGACGAGGAAGAAGAAGCAATTTATAAATATATTATACTGTTAAGTGAAATTTAGTTTTGTGTGAAGCCGTTCAGTGAACCACATCTCTCATCTTGCACAAAATACGTCACCGACATGTTAGCACTGGGATGCTAAGCTAACCTTCATTGCTTGCTTGCTACTAGCTCGGTAACTTAGCCCATGTTCCACACACTCGCTCACCCATACTGATTATACACTGCAGATAAGTCAGATGTTTAAATTCCAACAGAAACATTGACACTTTTGTGGAAAACAAGAAATGACTGGTGTCACCGTTGGCGCTGGGACCTGATGGCATGAAAGTAAAAAAAATAAAAAAGGAATTTAAGTAGTAAAATATAGTATAAATGTGGTTAAATTGTTTGACTTGGACCTGTGAGGTAGAATAATGCAGAAATGTGTCGGTTGGACTAGTTAAGTGAAGTTTTTCTTGCATTTATAAAGTAAAATGATTATTTGTTTTAACTCAACTTTATGAACCTTAATTTGTGAGTGTAAACAAACGCAACTTGCATTTCCAAGTTAAACTAACTTAAAATGTCTAACAGTGCACGAATGAACCCAAAGCTGAATCCCCTTAAACCTGCGTCCTCTCCAGCAGCCAGCAGGGGGCGACTCCACCGGCTGCAGAGAGAAAATGTTTCTCCTTCTCA
>JAPMOB010207643.1:0-28099 GCA_029875015.1 Lepomis gibbosus
CCTATGCCAGCTGGGTTAGGCTCCAGCCCCCCCGCGACCCTGCAAGCAGGATAAGCGGCTGACGATGGATGGATGGATGGGAATTACATGTACCTCAAATGTGTGCTGTAATTGAGTAAATCTACATAGTATATGCGATCAATGGAATTGAACTACATTTGCAAGAATTAAATTTTGATTTGTTTTTGTGTTCTGCCTGTGTGTGGTCATGCACAGTGTGCTGCTTCTCCAAGGAGCCACATCCAGTGTTTTACTGTGTCTTCCTGTAGCCATCTTGTACAAAATTGGCACAGGGATGATGACAGAAAATATTTGAAAAACTAGATTCAAGTCCCCCAAACAGCGTTGTATTGTAGACAAGACAAGGGTTAGTGTTTGCTGTATGGGTGAATGCCACAGTTAATCCTGTGAGATGTGTGTGTTTGTGTGTGAGGACACACAATTATGAGTCTGCCTGAGTCTCCATCTGCATGTTGCCGTATAAGTTTCTATGTTTTCCCATGCTTGTGCATCACATGTGACACCATCCAAGCAGTGGTCTGTGAGAAACTGCCGTCCCCAGAGGGAAAACACTTCAAAGGAAGGCTACACGGTACGCACACCCACACACACACTCGACGCTGAAAAACACTCCTCTCCCTCTGTCCTCCTCTACCACCACCACCCCACCCGCTGCTTCTCTCCGTCTCCTTCGCACTCCTTCGTCCTGCCTCCACCTCCTCATCCTCCGCCTCAGATGATGATCTGTCAGCTTCACTGGCTGAGAGAGCAGCGATCAGACGCGGTGATATGTGCGGCGTTAGTGCTGTCATAATTTATAGGGGGTGTAGTGATGCAAAACTTTATGCTCATAGATTCAAATCTTCTAAGAAAGTGTGTTGTACTGTGATGGGGAAAAATGGAAGGAATAAATGATTGTTCATGAACATTAAGAGGTGAAAGATTTGTGTAAGGATGAAGGGAATCTACTGACATTGAGTTTAACCAAATATAGCACTTCATATGTTATGCATCAGCAACCTTTACAAATGACTCAGTCTCACTCCTACTGCATGGCACGGACACACACAGGTTGAAATGATATGTTGCTGACCGAAGTCTGTAATGACCTTTAAAGGCAGAAGAGACAAACTGACCTTCACTTTTGCATGAACATCCATGTTACTAATGTACATTTTTTTTTCTGTAGTTCTCCTATTATGTTTGATTCATGGCAACCTGTATATAAACGCATCAAAGATGTAAGAACCTCCCTGTCAATACCTGGCCTCCCCCAGTGTGCTTTGATGCTTCACAGGAGAGGTCTCCCATGATCCTTACATTCCCAGAGTGCACGATATTCTGGAGGAGGATTTAATGGCAGCTTTTGATCGAAGAATGGTTTAATGCTGATAATTAGTCATTTTTAATTAGTTCCCACTGGTCATAGTAATGTAGCAGTGTAGGCGGGTTCCTGGGTTGGTTAGTGTTTAGGTAGCGGAGGTTTCACACGCTCTGTGTCTTTTTTTTTGTGCAGGGTTTCTTGAGCACTGCTGCAGCAGCGCTGTAGCAAACATGTTAGAAAGTGACACTTTCAAGCGGCAACATGTGATCACAGTGGAAAGCAAAAATACATATTCTGCAATCCCTGTGTAAGAGATTGCGTAGGAAAAAAATATATGAGTCAAGTTTTTAAATCTGATTATAGAAAAAACACAGTGGTGCTTTCGGAACATGTGGTGTGATATGGATGACGTCTCTGTTCATGAAAATTACGTTTATGTTACAAATAACAACACCAGCAGTAAACAAAGGATTGAAATCAGGTCATTATTATTCTCACATACATCACGTAATGCATATTCAGTCTTGGCTTACTTAATACAGGATCAAAAATATCCCTTAAACACATCAACCAACTCAATTAAAGTTAAATAAATTAGAGATTATAAAGGTTTAAAAGACTATATTTTAACTCACATATTAAAGTCTCTTTGTTCAGTTAACCGTTGGAGGGAAATGCCTAACAGGCTGATGCAGGCAGTTGGGTGTGTAATTAAATTTAAAATAAGACTGTGATGTAACACACTTTATAAAGATCTTATTAGGTTTTATTGTTGGTTTCATGGAAACCTGAAGACACCAGAGGCTGGGTATTATAGTCTATGTGGCATTCAGTTCAGGTTTAGAGTTTAATTGACCAACAAGTGCTTTGATTAAAGGAAGTCATATATATTGGTAATTTATTGTAAAACAGACTAAATCACGTAAGAGAAGAAAATGTTTTATTTGAATAGGGAGAAAGAGAATGGAGATTAGGAACACACACTCTCTAGAGAATTGTCTGATTAATTATTTTAATATCTAATTGACACCTGTGATGAGTATCTTGTAGCTGCAGTGGTCTTTTGCTGCAAAAATGTTATTGAACTAAAACTAAACTATCCATGGTCATGCATGCACAAGACAATACAATCAGGTCACAAAGATCCACACATACAAACACACAATCCAGGAGGATTAGTGCAAATAAATCCACTTAATGGCCAATTGGGAGTGATGCACCTAAAACAAGACCAAACATAGCCAAGTGGCAATGATTGGGGTCCCAGCAGATTGCAAAAAAGGTGCAGATGACTTAAAATATGAAAGAAATTCAAAAAATTTAAGCCAAGCCGTTTTCGAGATAATTGCAACAAATTCAAATTTCATTTTTGCAGCGTCACCTTGAGGTCAGTGAGTGTCATCATTTGTTGGTGATACGATTCTGAAAAGATGTTGTGCATGCAGTTCACATTAAAGCAAGATATTGAATATCACAGCATTCTCACAGTGACCGATCCTAAAACCCTCTGAAACACTTAATATCCATACCTTCTAGAGAACGTCTGTGTTGATTTTGGTAGCATTTGAATGAAGACTTGTGAACTACAAGGCACACAAGTGACCAAAAAAATAATAATGTGATGAAGGTTCAAGCAAACAAAGAGGATTCTTACAACCTGGTGGTCTGGGGGTTCAAGAAAAACTTCTGATTAGGGCCCCAGAAACACTCAGGCCAGTCCTGGACTAGGTTGAACTACTAGGTTAATGTGCAAAATGACTTTTACTGAACAGAGTGAAAGTTTTACTAACAACTAAGCTCTAGTTTACCTGCTGATTGGCTAGTGAACTCATCACAATGAATGTCTGTTAAAATGAAAATAAAAATATATATTTCTTGTGAAGGTCTACAGAGACCATGCTTTCCTGTGTTTGATTTTCTGACAAGTAAAAACACATGGACACAGCACTGCTTGGCAGCGCACTCATACATCATCAAAATTTCTGACCAGTATGTGAGCATGCACTATTTCTGCCTGCAGAGTGCTCTCCATCTTAGGGCAAATAAAACTCTAAACTGTCAGAAAGCCAAACAGTTACTGTATGTGATTTGTAACGCTCTGCATTTTGTGTGTTTGCAACAAGTAGTGGTGCAGGCGGCGTATCCCTCTAGGTAAAGCATCCGTCAGTCAAACCCATTGCACTCAGCACAGAATCAAACCTTAAATCCTTTATGTGATGTCATGTAAAACAGTACAGCAACATATCCCCCTCCCCTTTTCTTTCTCTCTCAAAAAAGCACAACTAATTTTCCTCACCAGCAGTGGTCTGCTGTTGTCATGGCTCCAGTCTTTAAATAACAGTCTCACTGTCTCACTGCCTCAGCGAAGCATTTTGCTTTTAGACTGGACTCCCACATTGAATGCATGCAATTCATTGTAATAGATTTAATAGCGCCGCACAGTGTTTCTTTTTTAGATCTTATGCACGTCAGAAGCATGAATCATTCTAGATATTTTGAGGTATCGCTAAGTTGGAAATGAAAGCAGGGAATGAGTTGGATTACCTAAGATCTGATCAGATATCAGCTTTGCACTTGGGATATTTCACACTTTTATTCATATCCAAAATTCTGCAGTGCTTACATGGTCCCATCTGCTACACGTTATGAGCCATTTTCAAACATGGAAAATGTACATTTACGGGTTTATTCAGCTGTTAAGTTAAGTGAACTCCTTTATTTAGACATGAAAGGTCATTTACAGGATCATTCTTGCACTGTGTTTAAAAACTGATTCTGATGGGTTTTAACACTTACTTTGCTGTCAAATCCTTATTACTGACCATTGTAAGCATGACAAACACTCACTCCCTCATCTCACTGGTGAGATTTTTCATCAGTTTAATTTAAAATCCAACTGCAAGTTAGGTTGGGACTTCATTTGGGTGTGTGAAGAGTTTTGCTTGATATTCATTTATTTATCTATGCAGTCAGCATGGATAATGTTAATGTTGTGCTTAAGAAAGTTTTTTTTCAAAAAAAAAAAATGGAGACTGATTTAACATTAGAAGAATATTGTTGCTACAAATACAAAATGAGTGTCTCAGAGTAGTGCAAACTGCTGTCTAGTGTTTTGGCATAACACACCTGATACTAAAATTAAACTTCCTGCAGCAGTTTTCTTGACAAAATTATTAAAAAGGTATTAGTGGTAAACAGGGATCTGTTGAGAGGGGAGAAAAGATAAAGCCTTGCAGTCCTGCACTAATGATGTACATACTAAATATAATTAAAGATAACCAATTTTATTTTGACGCAAAAAACGAACCATTACTCATTAAAAAATTACATTTTATTTAATGTTGCTTCTGTAGAATGTAGCATGTTTCATAATGAACCCCCCCTCTTCTTAAAAGTAGTATAGTATGGAGTCATGTTTTTCGTACACAACGTCAGAACATCAAAAGTGCACCACATGTGGCAGGCCATGTATGTGTTTATGTAGGAGATAGAGAGAGAGAGCACAGCATGCACTGACATGTGTAAAGCAGATTTGCGGAGGGCCCATTTAGTGGACCTTTTCAGGGGCCCAGTCATTTCTGTGGGAGGGCCTGCTAACAAACATGCAGATTGAATTTTTTTTTGTTCATAAAACATTTGAAAAGCCACATGTCCAAAACATTTGAAACCTACACAGTTTACAGCCACGTTTGCTAGCTTGACTTTGTGTTCTTCCCTGATATTTTTCTGGCATATTGCTACTTTTCTTGACACGTTACCACCACCTGTGGATAAGTGGAAGAGTGTGAAGCCATTGGCAGGACTCTGTGTGCTTGTGCTCATGCATATGCATCCTGAGTGTGCACAAGATACACACACAACAAACATATGGGGACCCACTCATCTAGACATTGCTCAATAGCACGACTGGTGGTCAAAAACTCCACAGGGAGTCGAAAGCAGCAGTTGAAGCAGTCAAATTGGTTAAGAAGTGAGCCAAATGTTGCCCAGTGATATTTTAAAAGTACATTTTTGAAGAAATGTCAACCAAGCTGAATAATATTGTAGGGTATGTACTTTATGATTAGTTATTCAGGTTCCTGGGTTTTATTCATGTCACCAGGGACAACAGCCAGATGTGATTTCAAGGCAACGAGAGAGAGACTCACTACTGATGGATTACAAGCTCAGTTAAAGTGTTTCTGACAAACACAGAGAGTGCAAGTATGTTATTTTTAAAATTTTTTTGGCCTGAAATGTGCATGTTCTCACACAAATGTGTCACTTAAAGGCTAACTTGGTTTTTTGTTTTTAAACCTGGGCCCCATGACAACATGTTTAGGTGTTGAAAAGACTAATACGTACAGAAAGTTTTTAAATCCCGGGGCAATTACGCCCGTCAAAATGGCGTCCACAAAAGAACAATTCTCGCTCTGAAATCACATGGCAAGAAGTTGACGACGGCGGGATTGTGAGGCGAAGAGAGGAGTTTGTTGTGTTGGAGTAACATTAGGAAATAAAGTCTTGGATGCAGTTCCTCTGTGTACACAACAAACTCCTCTCCCTCGTTTCCACCAGCGTGTCCTGCAACAACTCGCAGAGCATGAGATTTTAGTCAGACACCTGATATGACAGTCTCAGCAAAAGTAATTTTGTGTATGTCATTGATGGGCACAATTCCCCAAACAGAGATGTCTCAGCAACTGCAGTTGGTTCGCGGCTGCCAGCTGAAGCCATCTACTGCTCAGGTTCCAAAGCTTTTTGTACCTGGTGGTCATTTCGACAGCAAAATGTGAAAATAGGGCACAGTTTTAAAACTACGGAAATCATCCTTTAATATATGTACACTAGTGCAGTGGACTTCTTTCCCTGAGAGATCTTTCCCTTTTTGACTAATGAAATCGAATCTCATGGTTTCATTTTGTTCGGTGTCACTCATCTCAGCTTTCTCTGTGTTTACTGACAATCACAGCACTCTATCAGGGTAAACTTCACTTCACTTCACTGTGGTCAAGAAATGCTTCACTTTAGGTCTCAACTTAACTGGCAAGTGGGAGACAGAAACACTTCATGAATGGAGTGAGAAACTCTTCAGTGTGCTGCTTTAGATTCAACACTCCTTCTGACAGCTAAATTATTGATCTTGAGAATTAATCTGTAAAAGCAGCAGGATGGTGACCTTTCAGACGTCTGTTTTTTCATCCTGCCTGTCTGATGCGGAGCGAGCACTCAGCCTTGCCCGCTCAATGATTGCTTTGCACTCCTCCTCGGCCCCTACTCTCTCACAGCTGGTCACTCTGTCTGGTATTTAGGGCAGCTCGCCTCTTTCAGAGAATGTGTTTTCAAGTGCCAACGCTGGAGACTCTTTATGTTGCTTTTTTAGTTTTGCAAAACACTTCTTGGTCAATAATGCATGTTCTCCCTGCAGAGGTCACTGCTGGCAGGGGGTGAAGAGGTTGTCCTGTTGGGTGTATTGTGTGGACATGTATTGATCTATATGTAGGTCCTAGTTTATGGCACGCCTAAGAGAAAGTGAATAGACCTAAGAGGACTTGATTGAGTTACGGATTGATAGCTGTAATAGTTTGTGTTTTGGATTTCTTTTTTTTTTTAAAACACGCATTATAATGCAGTGATTCAAAGTTTGAGAAACCACAAATACATTTGAAATATTTGAATCGATTAGTGTGTCTTTATAAAAAAACTTCCTACTACTGTCAACACAACTATGAACATGAAAGTTGAGGTGTTCAAACAGGAAGAAAGAGTGAAGTTAGTGAAAATGTCACACAGACACAATGAGCTTCTGGTGTTTCTGGTGGAACCGGACTACTTTCTTATTTTAGTGCCACCAACAGGTTTAAACACAAAGATTTAGTACAGACATTCAAGGCATCTCATTCAATTCATCCTAATAAGTTTCAGTAGGTCAGTCAGTTGGTCCACCACTTTGGTCCAGACTGAAATATTTAAACAGCTTATTCATGGATTGCCATGAAATTTTGAACAGGCAATCGAGGTCCCCAGAAGATGAATCCTACTGAGTTTGGAAATCCCCTTTTTCTGTAATACTTCCACAAAGTTGACAGTTTTGTTTTTATTGAAATGTCTCAAGAACTATTGGATGGATCGCTATGTAATTTTGTACTGACATTCATGCCCCCCTCAGGATGAATTGTAATAGCTTTGGTGATCCCCTCACTGTTTCTGTTGCAGCACAGAGGTCAAAGTTTTTACTTATCCAGGGGGGAATATTTCCACTAACTTGACTGGATCAATCATTTTGTGAATGGCATCTCGAGCAATGTATCCTACTGCCTTACAGTCTGTTTTAGGATGAATCCTAATAACTTTGGAGATCCCTAAACTATTAATCTAGTATTACTTTCAGGTTAACATTTTAATTTGTCCTATTCATTAAGTTATGACCAAATACCTTCCAAAGTAATGACATTAGCATCACCCTCAGCTGTACTTTGTGTTAATTGCTTCTTGGTTAGCATGCTAAGATGCTACACTAAGATGATGAACATGGTAAACATCACACCTATCAGAATGTTGTAACTGTCTTTATAAGAACGTGAGCATGCTGAATTTAGTCATTTTTGCATTTTTTAGTAGATAGTGTTTATTTGAGAGGCAGACAAGAAATTGGAGGAGAGAAATGGTCCAGCAACCAAGACCTCACTGGATTGTAATTGGGGGCGTTGTGGGTATGTGAAATAGCTTACACCTTAAGCTATGATGCCTCCTCCGTAGCTTGTTTCTGGAAAGAGCTGTTGTTGTTGACCTGACATTGCTGTCTTTGGCATTCAAAAGCACAAAAACAATCCTCCATTCACCTTCATTATATTTGGGTCGAGGCAGACCAATATCTCAAACCTGGACAAATTGGAAAATTACACAAGATACCACTAGAGGTAGGTGAAAAAATGTTTTTTGCAATTTGGGTGAAACAACTCTTTAAAAACGGGATACCTATACTGCTGTAATAGCACAGTCTCGTCCTGATCACTTGTACACCTCCCATAAGCCAGATGCAACATAAATAATTGTTTTC
This sequence comes from Lepomis gibbosus, assembly GCA_029875015.1. Taxonomy (NCBI): domain Eukaryota; kingdom Metazoa; phylum Chordata; class Actinopteri; order Centrarchiformes; family Centrarchidae; genus Lepomis; species Lepomis gibbosus. The sequence goes on from JAPMOB010207643.1 coordinate 8,364, forward strand.
CCTTTCTGTTCACATTATGATCATCACTTTGTCTGTTAATCCTCAGATAGATGTTTGCTACAGTAGTACAGAAGGTGGGGAGATATCATCACTTTTTATGTTTTGTTGAGCAAAGCTCCACATTAGACATCAAATCAGACTGTTTATTATCCCGTAAGAAAGAGATTAGTACCCACCCCCCAGCCATAACAAATACATAACTTTGTGCTTCTTGAGATAAACCAATTGAGCATGATGTGTTCATAGCTCAACTGTTCCTGGCTGTACGCCTTTCTAAATATCGTTGAGGATGTGAGGGAAACTCTATCATATGGTTGAGCTAGCTTCCTATTCACATCCCTTTTTTTTTGCAAATTGCTCTTTAAAATGTCACTGACTGCAGAGCTGCTGTGAGCATGCAAAATCTTTCCTTGAGGGAAGAATGGGAATATTTAAGTTCATGGTGTTCTTTTTGTACGTAGCTGCATTTCCAGCACTCTGAATGCCTGGGGGAAAACAACTAGAAATAAAATTGATTAGTGTTGTGTTCTTTGCTTGAAAGCAGATGCACTGGCTATATATTCGCATTTCTTTATTCTTATTGCAGCATTACTGTGCATATTCTGAAATAGGAGGAAAGACAGAAGTGCATTTAAAGGTGAAAGTCACATCTTTCATTTATAAGTCTAATTTTTTTTAATTATAAAAATGAGAAATGTTATTTTATTATCATCTTTTTTAATGTTATGAGGCTAAACATCAGTCAAATTTCAAAATCTGCCTTACATTTAATGTGTCCAGTGTGTCAGAGCCCAGGCCTGCATGTTGACATGAAGGTGATCCCAGGTCTGGGGGAAAACATTCATAGTGTTGCACTCGGATGTTCAAATGAACAGTGGCAGAAATTGCTGTTTCTCCTTTCATACCTCTACACAGCTGGCCAATCACAGAGCGAAGTGTGTGTGACCGGACTGTTGGATTGGAAGTTTCAGAAAGTTACAAGAAAAGGTGAATATATATGATGAATATAAACTCTTTCCTGTCTTTTAAAAACATAATAAAAAATATTAAATTATAATAGAATATAATAGAATAACATATATGTCTAGACTGTTTTATACCTCTGTGATTGTTACAGCAATACCAATGCGCACACAACAGCAAATAGTACATATAAAAAGTAGCAACAGCCCGCAGTTTAGCCTGCCATGTCACCTACTGGACTGGAGCTGGCAGAGGCTAATTTTGTGGTAATTGATAGGTGTGTCCAACAAGGCTATACCATGGCTTGATGTAAACATGAAGGAGTTGATTAAAGTCGGAGCTTGATGACACAAATATTAGACTTTATTTATTTTGTTAAGAGAGTAGAACAGAATGGATAAAAGTCTCTACTTCTCTACTGATAAGGTACAATTACTTACAGCATGAGAAAAACAAATAGGAGCAGCCTCTCTTGCGTGAGATCTTCATTGAGTCATGAATCCCATTGTTTTACTGGTTTCAGGGTGCTGTCGTCTTTGGCCTCTTTAAACCCATTTACTTGAATTAGTTGGAGGCTGGATCAGGTTGAAGCAAGCAATGATTTAGTGTGTATTACATGGCTGAATTCAGCGCACTCTATTGACTGGCCACCACTGGTGGTGGGTAGCTAACACAATGGTTTTTTAGAAGTTATTTGCTGGAAACAGCTTAATGCTGCATCTGGAAACAATGCTGGTGAGTGTTGAGGGTGAGTCAAAACAGTAGGTCCATCCATCCATCGTTAACCACTTATCCTGCATACAGGGTTGCGGGCAAAACAATAGGTGTGGACTGTAAAACCAAAACCATGTGCTAAAAGACACTGAAAGGTTCTGAGCTGCAGAGTCGGTTCATCGCTACAAGTGACCCCTTTCACACATATAATAATAATAATCTGATGCATTATTAATGTAAATATAAGTAATCTACCTGGCACATCTGGATCCAATCAGCTCCTTTCTATGACTAAATGCCTAAACAGTACCTGGCTGCCATATTGATACTAAGAGCTATAATTTTTTGCTCATAGTGACTGAATTTTAGACAAAGGTAATAAGTCAAATTGCTACTAACACACAGATCTGTTCTAGGGGTGATTTCAACACAGCAACTTTGAAATAATACAAGAACTAAAGAAGTTGCAGTTCTGCTGTGGTTAGAGTAAATATATTTACATTTACACAGTTAGCTGATGTTTTTATCCAAAGCAACTTAGGTCACACACCTCTGGAGGAACTGCAAGGCAAGGCAAGTTTCTTTGTATAGCACATTTCAACAACAAGGCAATTCAAAGTGCTTTTCATAAAATATCAAAAGCTACACAGGGAAATATATAATATATATATAATATATAAAAATATATTTAAATACAGTTTTTAAAAAGAGTTTAATAGAAAATAAAAAGAGGATGAAAGTAAAAGTTTCTGTGCAGTGTGAGAAATTAATCTGTAGCCTGAAATTTGATTTAATAACAGGCAGTGGTAAAAAGAAGTCTTCAGTCATGGTTATTCAAAATAACAGAATTTCAGCAGAGCTGAAGTTTTCAGGGAGTTTGTTCCAGATACGTGGAGAATAAAAACTGAAGGCTGCTTCTCCATGTTTAGTTTTGACTATGGGGACAGAGAGCAGACCTGTCGCAGACGATGTGAGACTTCTGGATGGTTCTTAACATAGCAGAAGATCAGAAATATATTTTAACCATATAACCTTTCAGTGCTTTATAAACCAACATTTAAAATAATTTCTTTAACATACAGGAAGGCAGTGTAACGCACTCACGTGATCCACTTTTTTGGTCTTTAGTGAGGACTTGAGCAGCAGCAGTCTGAATAAGCTGCAGCTGTCAGATTGTTTTTTTTAGGCATACCTGTAAAGACACTGCTCCATGCATGGACAAGTTTTTCCAGCAGAGACATAAAGTCCTTTAGTCCCAGTTCTTCAGTTGATAGTAAAATGGGTTGACTAGGTGTCTTGCTGTACCGTTGCCACCCCAATGTCAGTGCCATTAGTGTGGAAAACTCTCTGGGAACTGATGACAGTAGTATAAAGTTCCACAGCAATCCTGGAGTTAACTTCCAATGCACTGCAGCAGCTGAATGAACCCGCAGCACTGGGTCTTGGTAAAAAATGTATTCAAAGCTAAAGAAACAAATATTCCATAATATTTCCATAATTGTATTCTAAGCATTTTTTTAAATTCCATTAAGTTATGGTTTGAAGAAGGAATTTGCCAGGCAAATGTCAAATGACAGAGCTGCTGAGGCTTAGCAATTTTGAATTTTTTGTCTATCACAGCATTTTCATTTCCCTCATTATCAACGATTTCTGTCTCTACTCATAATTTACTCATAGCTTTAGAATTCTGCAACAAACACACTGCTCCTGCAAACTAGGCAATCGTGTATGGAAGGTTTCACCATTGCAGTCAAATTCCTGAAGAGATTTCAGAGATTTCGGCTGAAGGGAAGAAGAAACCGTGGGGTTAAGTGGGTATCTGTCCAAATTGAGTTCAGCAATGAATGAAGAGGACAGACCTAAATTATTCATATGCTGACTACCTTTTCATTAATCTCTGAGCACCAGAAAGTGCTTCACCTCTGCAGGAGTTAATAATAGCTCCTCTAAAGAAGAGAAGAGAGTCCAAACTGCTGAGGCTTGAAGTAACACAAGTCAGTGAGTCTACCCTTCACCTTAAGGTACTGGACGTGTGGGTGCGTTTCAGCATGACAAAAAAAAATCATTCAAAAGCAAAGAATTCACCAAATAAAATATACAGCTAAGGATAGTTGTGGGTAATACATTAAAAGCAAATTGCATAGAAGATTCTAAAAATGACATTTCATTACATTAAAACAGATTTTTTTTTCTTTTCTGTTGTTTAAAAGAAAGATACAATGAAAAATGTTATACCATTGAATTCCAAAGCAGTACTGAAAGGACATTTTATGGTCAGTCTTTCTTTCCTGTGACTCTCATCTAGATTTAATCTTTGATGTTTAATATGGAACAACTTCATTGGGTTCAATCTTGACACATCATCCATCTTATCGTCCGGCCCACGTATTTGCTATCTCTCTTCAGTCTCAAATGTCAGTTATCTAATAAAATCCATAAAAAAATAACATTAAAAAAGATGTTTTATATCAGTTGGCATATGGAAAAGTGTATACATTACAAGACGTTTTCTTTTGAAGCATCTCAGTAAATGCAATTTGCAATTCATGTACTGGGACTGCATTTCCCAGATCTTTACAGGTCCTAAGCTGCAAGTCTGAAGGAAAGAAAAAACTGAAGGAACGTATCTACTTTTGCAGAGTAAACAATCTTAAAGTTTAATGACCACAATGCTTAGCTGGCATGATCACATTAACCTCTCCACTGCCTGGGAAACTGTATAGGCCTAATGTGATTGTAGAATCAATGGTTATAATCAATGTGTATTTGCAGCACAGCATCATTAGGAAAATCCTTTGTCCCAAACCGCCGAGGTCCTTATGTTCAGTTATTTTGCAGCTGTCCTCTCGTTTTTTTTTAGCATCTTTTTGTCTCAATGGCTTAAGGATTAACTTCAGAGATGCAGCGCATGTGCTGGGAGTCCCCATGTCCCTCAGCTAAATCAGTAAGTCAACAAAGGACAATGCCGTGTCCCCACATAAAGCTGGCTGTCAAGGAACCATAGCTCTGGATTATATATTGATTGCTGTTAGTATTTGTCCCTGGTGGATTGAGATCTATGACAATCCTGCCAGCAATCATAAAGCTAGTAATCCTAAAGAAAGATTCAGTTTTGCAGCTCATTGATGCCCATTGTCAAGGTCAAAAGCATCAGCTGCAATGACAGACTATCAGCAAACAAAAGGGCTACACATTAAGCAGCACTGGGCAGTTCAAAACGCCGGTAATAATTTACTGATAGAAACATTAGGACTTAAGTGGCCAGACATCAAGGTCTCTCGTGGTCTCATCCAGCATCTGTGTGATTTCCCTAAATTTAAAGCTGATCATGTCTGCGTAGGATACATGTCCAAAAAAATATGGACGTAATGTCCGTGTGATCTTGATGACGTCATGTTAAAATTGGCATTTTAACATGCAGAGATTGACTGGCTTCGAGGGGCCATTCCATGAACTGCAGTTTGTGGAAGTGATTTTTGCTATTTTACTTCTTTCTGCCAGTGAAGTTTCCTGTTAAATCTATTTCAGAATATGCACAGTAGTGTTGGAACTTCCAGTGAAGTTTAACATTTAGGGTCAGCCTGAGGAGACGCAACTTCACTTTGTGGTTTAGGCTTACAAGACGGATGTGCTTTTTTGCTAAATGTTGCCTAGTAAACAACTTTAAAGCCTGTGACCATAACTTCCAAAAGAAGAAATAACAACATTCCTAGTAAATAAGACCCACCCTTCATCAATTCAATGCACACAGGGATTATGCTTTTAAAGCCTTACTTGCTGTGGTTTGAGTAGCTTATGGTGATTAGTGTTAGCTAATGTTAGCAAACATTAACTAGATGACGTTGTGACAGTAATGAGTCAGTATGCTGACTTAATGACTATTCTTAACGTGTGCTTTTCTTCACTTTGTAAAGAAGAAGACGTTTTGATGGGGGCTGATGGCACGTGTTGCTAGTGCTTTGGAAGGTATTATTAAAGTACTTTTATTGTTTTATATGTATGCTATCTAGATATAGCCTACTGTAGGTTGCATGTCATTATTGCTGTATTCATGCAGTACTGGCAGAATAGAAAGACGGTAGTTACACCAAATAAATAGTCTAACATTGCATTGTTTATTGTTTAAATAGTGGGTTGTTAACATGAAGCAGTTACTAATACACTGTGCAAAACAACTTTTTAAGTAGTTAAAATCAACTGAATTAGAGTTAATAATGGACTGCCAGTATTGAGGGCTGTGGAGCCATTTTGCCACTGAAAGTAACTGAAAAGCTGAGGAGTGCCATTGCATGCGGCTGGTGTCCAATCTGTATCAGCACAGAAACTATCCTATTAAAGTGTTTTATCTCAGAGCAGCATTGTTCCTGAGGCAGACTGGAAAAGTGGCTTAGAAGCGTAAACATGAAAGTCACCTTCTAACCATTCTGTGGCAATAAATCTCTAAACAGGCATTCATATTATGTAATTACACACATGATTGTAGCTGTAGTATCTCTCCTTACATATTTCAGCAGCTACTGCCGATGCATCCCTATCAGTAGATGTCCCAGTGACCTTGGTGTGTTCAGATCAGCGGGTTGCTCTATTGGTGATAGAACAATTGCACACTTTTGTCCTCCCTGTCTCTTGAATACACGGTAAGACGAGACAAAATATTAGTCTCTATAAAATTACACCTCTTTAACACATAACTCTTGTTTTACCTGGTGTTACTGGCAAATGGTGAATGTCCACTGTCAGTGCTTGACACCACCCTCAGTAATATAGGATACTTCATGTCAGATTGTCCCTCCATTAATCATCCATTATGACAAATTTAGTCACTGCTGCCCAAGCTTTTTTTCTGTACTGTAAAGTAAGATAAGATAAAACAGGGAAAGTGGAGACCGCAATGATTAATTAATCCTATATGATATTAGTTGGTGAGGAAACTTGTAGGTAATTTGCTAGAATTTTTTATTAGATTTCTCTTGAACTCTACTTTGGACACATGAATAGTTGAATTGATCAGCTTCCCCAAATCTTCCACAAAATTCTTTTCTCGTTAAAATCACTTGCAGGAATTCCTGGGATAAAGTTCACCAAAGCTGAATGCAAAGAAAAAGACATATAATATGGATACTATGGATCTAAAAGCACCTCATGCTGCGGGGTTCAACCAGTGAAAGAGCTCTGTACATCTACCAAAAGGACTGAAAACACAATCACTAGAAAGAAAAGGAATGTCTTTACTATCATTCATTATTATTTGCACCGTTTGATGACTTATTGTCAACATCTTGGGCTGCCAAAGCTGCCAGGTTTTGATCACTGGGGAACAGGAGCATGGCGAGCTTCCAACATATCACTAAAAAATGTGGATGCTCACTGCATCCCAAATTTCATGAAAAATGCTGATGACTAATGACTAAATAGCCTCATAGACCTGCACCACCTGCTTACCGAGCTAGGCTTGCTGATGATGAACACCACAACAAGCTCCTGCTTGAGGGCAGAAATTATTTTAACCAGCACCCTGTAGCAAGTCATTGGAAATCAACCTGATATGTAGATGATGAATAATTTTAAGTGCAGTCCTGCCAAATAACAAATCCACAAAAATAAGTTTAATCTGTATTGAAAAAAAGAGTGACTCAGTTCTTTTTTAAAAGAAATTTATTCAGAAGATTTAATTTTCAGTTTAATTGTCACTTTGTCCTGTGGACTGCAGGTGATCTCACTGACTACATTTGAAACATTTTCAGGTTTAAGCTGCTCCAATCAATGTTTCATACTGACAAAAGCAGCACGTAAAAAACAAAGGTGAGTAAATATTTAATTTAAATTTATCAGGACACAAGCCAACTTAAATTAATGATGTTCCTCCGTCTGCTTGATGTGTAAACATAGCACCAAAATCAATTAATGCAGGTTTAACTATCCAAACACATCCTTGACACACACAGCACACACACTGTACCTCTACTGGAGAAGATTAGGCTACTTGGTTGGCTAATTCAGTCAAGATTCTTCAGAGTGACACAAATGTGTGTTCATAATATTTATATATTACTTAAATGTAAGATGTTCTACACGGTTTGTTCAACCGGGGAATATGATAAATTTGATATGCTTGGCTTAAAATCTCGGCTATCTGCCTCACTGATTTAAATGATATCTGCAACTCAAAAAAAGGGGACTTGTTAAAAGGGGATGTGTGTAAATGTTGCATGATACATTTCAAGAGCAAATTGAATTAAAAGTTTTTATCTCTTTCAGTTCACCATTAAATTGGAGGACAAGATGAACATATTTAATCCTTCCATTACACACTGCCCAGAAAACAACTCCAGAACTTAGCTGTTACAGTGAGACACCAGTTGGTGTTAGCCATATGCAAATTCATGTTCCGTCTATTTCAATAGTAAATCATGCCCACACAGAAGAGGAGAGAAATGCTGCTGGACAAGAGTGGGAAGTGAGCCTATCATTGGAGGAATCTCTTTTACAATCGGCGCTGGCTTTAAATACCTCTGTTTAATTGCTGTGTCATGACAGGATAATTACCACTGTCATTCCAACCATTCAAGGGGGACTAACAGGCCTGCAGACTACCTAACACTTTCTGCCTTCTGGCATGGTTCTGCACGGAATTGTTGTTACTGGTTTGATGTCAAAATAAAATGAACGTAACTGTTTGGGTGACATTTGAAGATATGTGGGTATGAAAATTAATAGAGGGAGAAATGTACTGCCTCAAAGCTCTTTGATTCCAACTTTGGTTGACACTTGTTCATGCTAATGTACTCCTCACACCTTAAAAGACCACAGCAACACCATCCGCGTGTCAGACATGCTATGGTTTCAACAGCGTTGAAATTCAGGCTGGATTTGACTATATTCAGATCATAACACTGCTGTGCACCGCTGAAGGGGCATTTCACAGCTTTTGTTTGAAAGTTGCCATCTATGTCAATAATTGCATGTAAAAATAATTCTAACTCAATTGTTCTCTTTTAAATTATATAGTCTCTAATAGATTCACTGATACCGTTGCCATGAGGCTTTGTTAAAAAACCTCTGCACACATAATGAATGCAGTGTGTAAAACCTGCATTTTAAATGTGATTACTAAGACATTCTGTATGACTTCATATCAACATCAGCTGTCCCGAGCGCAGGACACATCGCTGACAGCTCCTTGAAACGCAGCGACAAAAATACATCAGTTAAAGCATGCAGGGCGCTCACTTTGATGGATAAAGAAGTATTGAGAAATTAGTTAGAATAGTTGTGGTATTCACAGGGACTGAAGAAATCTGCATGTTTCACAGAATTCTTGGCGGGCTGCGATTTCCTGTTCCTCTGCTCAGCTTAAGTAATCATTTCCTCTGGAAATGAAAGACGGTACTTTAGCTTTGGGTGTAATTTGTTTATTGTAGAATCTTGAGTTGCCCTCCATAACTCAGTATTAAGTCTATTTAGATTTATTATTAATCATTAATACTAAAGTGCATAGAATCCGTAGTACAGAAAAAGGAAGCGAGATTGCTAATCAAGACATTAAATAAATAGTAAAAACTAATAAAAAGTTTTTAAAAAGAAAATATAAAACATAAATATAAACATATAAAGTGTGGAATTGTAATGAATAAGTAATAAAAATGAGTATTAATAATGTTGAGGGATGGTTGGATGTAAATCCTTAAAAACTGCAGTATTGGGAAAGAATAATGTGCATGTTATTGCACATTAGTCAAGAATTGCTTTTTCAAGGTCCACTTAGTGTCTAAAGAGAGGAGTTAAAGAGTTTTGATGGCTACAGGCTGGAATGACTTCCTGTGGTGCATTTTGGGGGGATGAGCCTTGCACTGAAGGTGCTCCTGTGTTTGAACAGCATGTCTTGGAGAGGGTGGGGGACATTATCCAAGATGACACGTAGCTAATGCCCTTTCAGCATCCTGGCCTTGCGGATCAGTTTGTTGAGTCTGTTAGCATCTGATACTCTCAGCCTGCTGCCCCAGCATGCAACAGCAAACAGGACAGCACTGGCCACCACAGACTCATAAAACATCCTCAGCATCGTCCGGCAGATGTTTAAGGACCTCAGCTTCCTCAGAAAATAGAGAGGCTCTGGCCATTCATGTTGAGTTCTTAAGTGTTCTTGGCCCAGTTCACTTTATTATCAATCTGCACTCCCAGGTACTTGTAGTCCTCCACAATGTCCACTGAGCCCTGGATGGAAATAGGGGTCATTGGTGCCATGGCCTTCCTTTGATCCACCACCAGCTCCTTTGTCTTATCCACATTAGCTGGTTCTGCTCACACCATGTGTCAAAATTACCCCTCATCCTCAGTCTCATCCCCCTTGCTCATACATCCAACTACAGCAGAGTCATCAGAAAACTCCTGACGATGGTAGGACTCTGTGGGGTAGCTGAAGATGCAAATATGTTTGAGTTAGAAAGGAAAGCGCTAGTTTTTAAGAATGAACTTTACATTTAGTATGAAAGTGATCAGCCCCCCCTGTCTGTCTGTCAAAAGGGAATTTGATTGGGACATTCGATCAATTGATTCAGTGTTGGCAATTTTAACAGTTATCTCAGTTTAGCTGTAACTATAAAATGGCTGAAAATAAGAGAAAGAAAGTAAGTAGTAATGTCACGATGCATGGAATAACATTTTGGTTCTTTGTTCAGCACTGGTGGAGCCCTGTGACCTGTGAGGGCCTTCTGCCATCCACTGCTGGACCTCTTTAGCCCTTAATGCATTAACTTCTAAATGATTCCACACCAAAATCCCCCCTGCTTACCTCTATGGGTTCACTGTACACCGAGTTAGTCAACATATGGTTCACCTCACATTTGAGAGAAAGGAAAATCATCAGTGTGACAATGTGAACACATGTGAACAATGTGATAAATTAGTTTTGTTTTCGCTCTTGAGCACATCTCATCTCACTGCACATGATTTCAATAAAACAGGAGATTTGTGTGTTTTGATTTGTTAGATTATACAGCATGGTTGAGACAAATAACATTCTGTATAACTGAGAGAGTTCATGATGTTTTCACACCCAACTGTGGTTGAAATGTAAATAAGGTTGTTGAAATGGAGATATTTACTGGCAGGGCTGAACTCAGCAGGGCTACTTCAAAAATACACAGGCACTACAGGAAAATAGCTTTTCAGTCTAAATGAGGTGTGTTGATTAGAATACAACACCCATCATCAGGAATCAGAAACGCTGCAGATCCAGCAGTTGGTTCTCCTATTTATAGCTTTCGGAACAGAGTTATTACCAGAAGGTACTTTTCACAAATATGGCCTGTATTTTCTAGGAGCAAAGAAATATCATAAATCACATTACTGCAGTTGTATTTGCCAAAATACTTTGGCACACAGGCATTTTACAACCACAACACTCACCTCCTCTATTCAGTGTTTATTTTATACAGTGACAGTCTGTCTTTTTTATTTTTTTATTAGACATGTTGATTATGCAAATTCTTCCAAAAGATTGCCCCAATAACAAAATGTTCTTTGTTGTTCTATGTATCCAGCCAGCCTGTATATCCTTTGTGTAAAGGGTTGTTGGTCCAGCCTGTATATTTATCTTCTAAATGCTTAAATACAGCTCAGACTCCATAAAACAAGATTCAAGATTGTATGGCCATCTAGTGGCTATATCATGCATTATATACAGTCTCCTCCTACTGACCAGACAGTTGTGATTAAAAATGGAACAGTACAGTCACCCAATCACTTAATTGATACCTGTCATTCTAAAAGTCTAATCTGATATTTATTTTATCGGGGTAGGTTATTATGGTATGTAGGATAGGGGCCATTTACATTTCTGTGCCCAGGGCCACTTTGTGCCATAATTTATCCATTCTTCCACTAAATATTTTTGCTGGAGTGAAACTGCTTTCTTGTCTGTACTGTGATAATGTGACTTTCTTGTTCATATCAATTATAGTGTTTCAAAAATGAATGAATTGTCCTGGAGAAGGTTCAGTTGTTATCTCATCACCTAGGTATAACATTTTAGTCACATGATATCAGGATCATGTCATCACATGCTCTGGAAAAAAAATCAAGGAATATATTTAAAGCTCATTATGTCAATAATCTCAAGTCAAAGATCCACTTACTAGCTTTGTGGGAGATTTCAACTGCTTCTCATAGTGAACAGAGTTGGCTCAAGTGTGACCTAACTACCTGATATTGTGACACATGATAAGTATGTAGGCTCTCTCTGTGGTCCCCATGGTCCCTACACAAAGTGTAGCCTTGGGGCCTGTGATTGCCCTAATTTGCCACAGGGTTTGATGAACAGATTAGGTAGAGGAACATTGTAAAGGAGGACGGGGACACTCTTTCCAGTTTTGCTATTGTTTCTAATTCTCTAAATGGAAAGCAAATTACTCATTTATATTATCCAATAAAGCCCAAACTCAGCCTGCATGGCTGAGCCCCTCTCCAGTCAACTATGGTGCTTGGTCACTGCACAAAGGACATGGGTTCTAGGATGTCCACTGCTTTGACTTAAAGTTCTAAATGTATAAAGAAAGACATGGGGTGAAAATGTTGCCAGTATAGGGTCAATGTTTAATTATGGAATGGGCAAACCTGGCAGCTTTCCCGGAGCCCCATGAGCCACATGAATGGCCACAGAATCACAGCTCCTCCCCGGACTACACTACCCGTCAGGCACCAGCTTTTGCGTACGTTGACACTATTGGCTGACGTAACCCCGCCTCTAATACCCCCCTCCCCCTCCCAGTCCTCGGGTTACCTGACATGTTTTACTGCGGAGACCTCGCCAAGAAGCAGTAACAACCCCGGAGCTGTCAGAAAATAATAACATGGCCACTCACGCTAGCATGTGCTGCCGCTTATTTAACAGTCATAACAGTTTAAGTCATTTCAGGAAACTCTCCGCACAGTGCATAAATGGGAACACCCAACGACTGTATTCCAGTGCTACGCACAAGGAAAATGAGCTTGAACTTGGAAACTCGACTTTATCTGACGCTACCCCCAACTTCGCCGGATCTGCGAAAACCAGGTCAAGACAGGTAAATACTCACACTGCCAAGTTACACTTGGTGCTGGGGTTTGCACCGCGAATGTGTAATTAATCACTGGCTAGTTGCTGGATTATTAGCTAACATTAGTTCACGTTAATAATGAAGGCATTTGAGGTGAGGAGTTGTGTCAGTTTGTACATAGCTTAGCCACAACCTCTGTCCAGTTTAGGGCCCGAAAAAGGCTAAACTAGCAGCTAACTCTGTTAGGGAATTACGTTATGCTAGCGTTACATATTAAACCAGCAAGTTAATGCCCGGAACATTGGAGGACACCAGGAAGCTGTAACTGCATAACTTCTAACGTTAAAGGATTCTAAATAGTAAGTTACAAACCTTGTTATCATTAAGTTACCTCAGCTGCTTTTATCAATAGTTTGCAAAGGTTCTCATAATGTGCCCTGAAGAACTAAACCTACTTCCCTCAGCCGGAAAACTTTATTTCCTTTAAAGTAAAAACCTATGTAGGTTTATACTGTATTTAGGTTCGGGCACAAGAAGATATTTTAACACTAATTTTGAATATTCAATACTGAAATATATGAGTGGGGAGTCAGGGAGTCCTCCCCCATCAGATTTTCAGCATTATACACTTAATTTACTGCATTCTGAAAACATTTTCTGCACCAATTTACGGTGTAAATGTCTTTATTTATATTAAGGGAAAAACACATTTCAGGTGGCAGGCAGGTGACATTTCAAAATAGAAAATATAATAGATATAAATACATATATCTTCTATATTTTAATTGCATTACATGTTTTGCAAGCATTTTCATCAGTTATTTAAATGTTTCTTGTTGCAAGCTATTTTTCACAACAAATGCTTTAAAAAGAGATAGAGACAAAATCAGCCATTTCAAAAAGTGGTGATTAACGTTAGTGTGTTTAAACTACCGCAGAGTCACCGTGCTTGGATTTCTACTGACAACAGTTGACATAACAGCAGCCCACCTTTTGACAGTCAAAGGTCATGTGCCCTTCACAAAGCCATGTGCAACTCCCTCAGTGTTCCTGACTTAACGAAGCCTTTTAATGTGTTGATAGTTTTATTTAAATGTTGCCAATTCAGGATTATCCCAGAAATAGTGTAAAAGTGTTAAAAACTAGAAATGGTTTAACTGTTTTCTGGTTTTAAAATCGGTGTCCCTGCAGATTCAGCCTCAGACCAAGGTACCAATATTTTTTGACAGTACATAAATGAGGATAAAATAAATGTACATTTAACAACAGAAGAAAACTTGAAGATATAGTAATGCTACAGTACCTTTTATCAGCCATTGTTTCAGTTACATTGTGGCATATTCTTGTTTTCTGGATCCCCAGGAGAAACTCAGAGACCACAGCATACTACCCTTTTCAGCCTTCTTGACTGACAACTTTGGCCGGAGGCACAGCTACCTGCGAATCTCCCTGACTGAGAAATGCAACCTGCGCTGTGAGTAGATATTGAAGAAGATATTTGAAGAAACCACATGCAGTAATAATAATTCTGCTGCTGCTACTATAACCACTCTCACCACCACAACAATTACTGATGGTGTTTTTCTCAGATCTTCATGGAAATGCCATTTTCCCTGTAGAGGTCAGGATCAGTTGCAGAAAAACATCTGGAGCTCGTGGGGATTCAAAGTTGCGTTAGCAGTGGGCTGTTTGTTGACAAGACTGCAGAACTTTTGTCCCCTGATTGAAGAACACTCATTCTAAACATCATGAGATTTTTGCTGTGTCTCAATTCGGGTACTTCCTTGAGTATACTAACATGCAGTACACTGCGTACACTATGTAATTACTTGCTTAGTGAGTTAATTTCGACAGGGTAGAGTTGTCTCAAATCAAACACTGCTGTATTGCACTAAACGGAAATGACTATCGCAGGACTGCGCAATACCTCCTGCACAGAGGCCGTCTGGAGAGCTCTGAAATAACAGCCAGGCTTTATCACCCAAAATAAAATGCTCAGATCAGGTTTATTGCCTGAGTTTAAATTTACAATTAATTTGCCTTGGTATATTGGTGCATAAATAGGAATTATATAATATAAAAGCAATAGAAAGAAAGTATTCTAACCAAACTGTACACTAACAATGTAATGTCTGATATTATAATAATAATAATAATAATGATAATAATAATAATAATATTATTAAAGTAACGACACTCACCTTTTCATACTATTTCGGTTTATTTATTTTTACAATAAAAAAGATAAATAAAAAAAATAATGTATTGTTAAGAGGCAGAAATGCGACAAATATAAATTATATTCAATATGGCTATTTGTTTATTTATTAAGTATCTTCCTGTTAAGAATGCCAACATTTTATTTTGAAGGCGAGTTCTCTGTTTTCGACTTTCTTGTTCAATTTCTATTGGACTAGTTGGATAACAGAACAAGTCGAAGGCTTTGGTGCGCTAAATTGCCTTGCACGTCTTCATTCTAGCGATAGTTACACAGCCATAATGCTAACATTGTTTAGACAGCGTCAGCTCTAAATTATTGAAATGGGAGAAAACTGAAATGTCCACAAAAACGTGTTGAGTTGTTCCACATGGCCATCCGTGCTGGGTTCGGACTGGTGCAGGTGAGATAAATGATGCAGTCATTCTCTGGAAAAAGGATTAGAGCAACAGCACGATAATTTTCATTTAATATATTGTTGTATGAAAAGTGTATGGATTTTTGTATTGACTACATTATTTCATAATATTCAGGTAAATGGTGAGCAGAGGAAAATCATACAGAAGGATTTAACAAGGCTATATTAACGACTACATGTTACCTAGAAGACATGTTGCTAAGTAGATCTTAATATGTGAGCTTTTGATAATTTAGGATAAAGGCATCTGTTCAGTGCCAAATTACAACTTTGTTATCTTGTTAGCATTTTACTCTCTTCCCATTTTCAGGTCAATACTGCATGCCCGAGGAGGGGGTGAAGCTTACACCACGGGGCCAGGTGCTGTCCACCTCGGAGATACTGACCCTGGCCCGCCTCTTCGTCCAGGAGGGGGTAGAGAAAATCCGCCTCACTGGAGGAGAGCCCCTCATCAGACCTGATGTGCTGGATATCATCAGTAAGGAACTAGGGGAAAATGTAGCTGATAGAGGCCTGTTAATGTTACTTGTATTAAGGTGTGTTGTCCTTTGTGATTCTGGTATGCTGCTAGTCACATTAATCCACTATCATTTATGCAGAAACAGGGGTGTGTCCACTGCGCCGATTGCGTTTTCTCATAAAGCCAGGACTAGAAAGCTGTTTTGAGTTGTTACAACACTTGGAACCAACTTGTGGTGTACACAAGCTGCTTTATGCAATTTACAATATGCATAAGTGGAAGTAGTAACAGTTAAGAGGAATGATTCAGCATTTGGTATCCAAGGCATCAGTGATTCATGTTCTTACTCTGTTGACTTAGACTAGAGCTTTTCTGAGTGAGGAGCAGGGCTGATTTTCCATGCATGCCTTTAGCTTAAGACATACAGTAGGTGTGGAAGGGACAATGATTTGTTACACCACAGCTATGTGCTTAGTCTTGACATATTATTCAATTCAGTATCATTTATATAGCGCCATCACTTACAGAAACCCAACATTTCCCAACAAGCAGCACTAGGTGATATACGCAAAGAAAAACTTCCTTTAAGAGGCAGAAGCCTTAAGCAGAACCATGGCTCAGGGTGGGCGGCCATCTGCCTCAACCGGTTGGGGTGAGCGAGAGAGAGAGAGAGAGAGAGAGAGAGAGAGTGAGATATTTTAATTTTACAGCCTGATTTGTATATTAACCACTGCAGCCTCGACCACTGAAGATGCTCTGAGATTAAAGGTGCTTGTGGCAGCAACATTAAACCATGACATGAACGGACAAAGCAATGTTGGTGTGACCAATGGGTAATGTCTTTGTAGAAAAACTGTGTCATGTGATAAGCCACCACTGTGACCTCACATGACCCTCATTAAGGTTTACTGGAGTGAAACATTTGCATTAAGTGGAAACTGTATCCAGATTTTTGATTTCCTCTATTTGTTGTTGACGATTTGTTGTGACGATGCACTGTTTTTTTTAAAAACCTGGTTATACATTAAAAGGATTGGCCGAAGGATTGGTTTTGGGGTTCATTTTTAAAGTGGAACTCTGCATTTTTGAGACCACAGTCTGTTCACAGGTCTTGGTACTTACTATTTGTGCATAAGTGATCAAACATTGTGTTTCCAGAGGGAGCTGTGTGAAATCTGATAAATTGCCTCTAGTGATGTCACTTTAGTCAGCGTCGGTTGGGGCTGAAGAGCACTACTTTTAAAATTAGAAAAACTTGGGGTGCATTGTTTAATATAAGTAAGTTTACCAGACCTCTATAGGGGGCAGTGGTGGCCCAAAGATTAGAGAAGGGAGCTTGTGACCGGGAGACAGGTTCAATCCCCAGGCCGGCAGGATAAATCTGGTGGTGCAAAGTAAAACAGACAGTGCCCTCCCTCATTTACCACCAATGAGGTGCCCTTAAGCAAAGCCCTGACCCAACTGCTCTAGCTGCTCAGTGGCCAGCGGACCAGGCTGTGGTTGTACTGGGGATATATAGTGTATATATACTTGAATAAATAAAGGTTAAATAAAAAAATAAATAATAAAAATGTCCCCGCGACCCTGTATGCAGGATAAGCGGTTGATGATGGATGGATGGACGGATAATAAAAATGTAGCCCACTCCCCAGCTCAAGACAGCTTGAGGATAGCTTGAGGATACATTAGCCTCTACTAGCGTAATGCACCGAAATCTCCAACAGTTGCATTGTGTTTTGACAAGGAAGAAAAAAAACTCTCTCTCTGGTTGTGCACAATTTTTGATCAGTTTAAACTGTCCATGAGTCTAACAATGTTACATAAGTGCAATCCTGAATCGGTGGAGTACACCATTATTACACAGAATTTAAATCAAGTGTCAGGTCAGATACGTCAGCTATTTTCTTATTACCCCTTTCACTCTTCAATCTAGAGGGCCTAACTTAGCTCTGATAGCTATGCAGCAGTTACACCGGGCAAATACCGGCTGTAAATATTTAGCGTTAAAGTTTTCTCTCTTTCTTCCTTGTTACTATGTTTCTCCTTCTACAGCAGAACTTAGGAAGTTGGAAGGTCTGAAATCCATTGCAGTGACAACCAACGGCATGAACTTGGCCAGGCTTCTGCCTAAGCTGAAAGATGCTGGCCTCGACCTGGTTAACATCAGCCTGGATTCACTGGTCCCTGCCAAATTTGAGTTTATCGTCAGGCGGAAAGGTACGAAAAGTATTTGACCCATAATGTCAGCTGCAAAACTTAAAGGAAGTTTAAGTTATTGAAGCTTACAATGTAAATGGTTTTATACAAAGCGCCTTACAATTTTGCCTCTCATTCACCCATTCACACACACATTCACTCACCGATGGCAGTGATCTTACCATGCGAGGTACTGGCCTGACCATCAGGAGCAATTCTACCTTCTGAGCCACAGCCACTCAGTGGTAATAGGAATGTCGGAGAAAAACAGTTTTTGATGCCCTGCTACAATTAATCATTAAATAATAGTTAGCGTTTGACACTGTAGTTTAAGTGTGCTTAACTGTGGCTTGTGTGATGAATGTGAATGTGTATATTGGTATTGCTGGAGTCCCGTTTCAATGTTAAGTTTTCATCACTCTCCAAGTAGCTGGTGTTTAGTCCGCAGTTTCTTTGACACTGTGTTAAGGCCCTTAGCTCTAGAAAATAGTGTAACTGTGTTAGCTTGGTTTTGCTGTTGCAGTTCTTCTTGTCCGTCCAAAACCACAAGTTGTTGAAATCAAAACTGTGTATATGTGGCTATTGTTGTGGGTCAACGCCACTGGGTTACTGAAGGAGCCTGGAAGCTGTAAACGCACGTGAAGTGGAGGTGACAGCAGGGCAGAGCTCTGGGTGGTTGGCGTGCAGAAGGTTGACACAGATGGGCCGACTGAGATCAAATGAAGGAGAGGAAAAGGAGAGATGCCAGTACTGTCATGTGTTTGTCTTAAGTTAAAGGGTTAGCAGACATTAGGTCTGTATATACAGCCTAAAAAAGTTATCTCTCAGCCTTCAGTAAGCTTATTTAGGATTTTAAGTACAATATGTTGCATTTAATTGTAATTATGTAAATCCTAGATGAAACACGAGTCAAACCTCCTACAGAAAAGCCCGCAAGCCAGTGTAAGTCTGTCTGGATTTGTGCAGATGAAAACAAAAGATGAGTCTGACCTTGGCTGTTTGCAGTTAAAAAAGCTCTGGCTGCTGCTGAGGGATTAGTTGTAGATGTTTATAAATCTCTGGTTTGTGACAAAGCCTGGGCTTAATCAGATGTTAAAAGGCAGTGAACAGAGAAATGTTGTAAAGCTCGAGTTACACATGCATCTCAGCTCTGATGTCAAGATCAGCTCTGATGTCAAGATTGTCATGTGCCTGTCGTATGGCACTACAAACCTAAAACTTCCCTCCAATCACACACTATCTCCACCTCTGATGAACAGAGAATTCAAACATAACCAAGGTATGGTTAATGTGTTAATTGCAAAAGTTTAAACGTCATCATCAACATCATCAATTTCTATCTCTTTTTTTCCAGGGTTTCACAAGGTCATGGAGGGCATTGATAAGGCCATCGAAATGGGCTACAACCCTGTCAAGGTATTTTGTTTGTCCATTTAAACTTTTATCGAGCTACCTATATTTTTGTTTAAATTATTTTTTTTGAGAAAAAAGTGTCTTTTGTGTGTATTTTTTGTTTGTTTGGAATAATATAAAAGAAGATAATAAAAAAGATGACTTGATACTAAAATACTAAAATGTGACCAAGAACTGTTTTCAGTGACTACGTTTACATGCAGCCAATAACCCATTCAAAACCGGGACATTAGCAATGACCCGGTCGCGCACGGCCATGTAAACACCGGCAAAAACCTGGATATGCTCATAACCCGGTTTTTAAAAACCCGGTTATTA